>JADLZL010005421.1:0-76562 GCA_015844335.1 Chrysopogon serrulatus | reverse complement strand
TGGGGGATATGCTTCTTTAAAAAATCTTATGACATGTTACTAATTTTGGTTGTCTCTACCTTTAAGCCATGCTCAACTTACCATATAACAATTATGCTCTTCCATCTCTATTTGAATAAATCTCTAAAATTCTTTCATGCTATCTTTGTTTACTCTAGTAACTTTTGGTTTGAAAGTGCTTTCAAGATACTTCCATAGGCATTTAAATTAAGCGTGGTGCTTAGGTTAAATAGCCTACCTTAATTAAATTAGACATGGAGTCTAGTTTGGTTATTGAACTAAAATATTGCTTGTGTATACATTGGATACTTGTTGGACTAACCCCTGCAGAAAACTTCTAAAATCTAATCTGGGTAAGTCAAGAGATGAATTCAAATCAAAGATAAAGCAAGGCACATGACAAACTCTAATAACTTTGCACACCGAAGACACAGCTCATTCATCATTGATGGAAGGACTGTAAGTATCGAAGATCATTCACTCTGTCTTCATCTGCAAGTTACCTTTGCCTTGAACCATGCTTGCAATCCTTCCATGGTTAAGTAGTTCAACTTTTGTGGCCTAATGAACTTAAATGTTATATCCTTGCTCAATCTTTTGATCCCACCTCTCATGATGATATTGAACAAAGCACATAATATCAACTCCATGTTGTTCAACGGACTAAAAACTAGAGATGTGGAATATAAGTTTTGGTTCTGCTGGTGTTTTCCCACCAGTAGAGCCCATGCACTTGATCTCTACCTTGTCTTCATGAGCAGGACACACTTTAAGTGAAGTGTGGGGGGAGTCAATTCCCTACTTTGTACAAGTGGTGGTCCTAGACTTGGCAAAGCAAAATCAAATCTCAAAATCAAGACAGGTTAAGTAGAAGGTGACACATCATAAAGGGCATCAGCATAGAATCTTAATCTTCACCGAAAGAGCTAGCTTGGAGAAGAAGCACTCCCATGCACCCAACCAAAGAAACTCCAATTGTGTCAACACTGGAGGAATCAACAAGAAGGGAGAAGTCCTGTCCGGAGGACTTTAAAATCCGAACCCTTGCTATGAGGTAACATTGGTAGTTATCCATATTTACTTTCTTATATTGCATAAATTAATTTCTCTTTAGCATGTTTACTTCTCTGCATTAGCATTGCACTAAAAAATAAAAATAAATATGCATTCATCTTGTTAGATAATTCATGCATTATAAAATTTGAAGCCCCATATGAATAGTTCTATGGTGTGTAAAAGCCCGTAGGAGCTTTCACCGTGGTGGCATAAAAATAACAAAAATAATCATGCATACATGTTTTTTTTCTGCATAATAAAAATAGAAAATCCAAAAATAATCATTGAGCATCTTGCTGCACTGTATATACTATAACAACCTTTGAAAACCTCTCACAATAATGAATCTGTGAAACGGCTAACCACTAACTGCTTATCCTAATCCTTTCCACGAATTTTGGTGTTTTGTGAGATGTTTGCTGCAGGATGACTCCAAGAGCTAGTCCACCTAGGAATCTTTATCGACATCACTCGAAGTACATCTTTCCAACACACAGCTAATCACTGTGTAGAGAAAGCAACTTCTTGTTGGATGAGATCGAGATTCCCGGCTACACCAGCTCTCATAAGCATGAGCTCCATCGAGGGGACTGCTCAGCTTCAATGCTCAACCACGACAACAACTAGCTTGGGGGAAGGCATCCCCTAAGTACCCAGGTAAGTGTACCTATGCGATTATCGAGTCAGTCATAAAAATAAAAAATACCAAAAAATATGTGAGCACATGAAGGTTCACCATAGTATCATAAGAAAACTTAAAAATACTAAAAATATGTGGACACATGAAGGTCCATGTTTTTAGAGTCTTTAGAGTCTTATATAGTATGAGTCTTAAAAAAATATAAAACCAAATAAAAATGTTAGTATAGATATGAGTCAATAAATAGGCACACCCTGAAGATGATCTTTAAAGATGAAAATAGTGAAAAACTGCTCTGTCATAACACCTTTGAAGTGCCTAGTGTTTAGACATAGGTTTTCCCAAGTTTTAGCTGTAACTGTTTTGACATGAAGATTTGCTCTGAGCCTAAAACTTGTGGGTTGCATATGCTTTGAACTAAGTCTAGGTACTTGATTGATCTAATTGAGAAAGTCTGAGCTGCTATCTATCTTGTTCTGAGTGACACTAAAGTTCTAGAGATTTATCCTTAAAAAATTGCAAAAACCTTACATGATGAGTTTCTGTATGATAAAGCTTATATTCCCACCAGAGCCAAACATGATGAGATAGGCTAGATAAACTTCCACATATATGCTGCTTGTCTTGCATTGAATTTTGTCGACCTTTGTGACCCTTATGAGAGATTTGTCATGCTCTTGAACCAAGATCCACATACACTCCACCTTCGTATGCACTACTCTACAATGGAGTAGGCGCAACAACATGCCATTCCATCTACACCCATCCAAAAATGTTTTGCTCCTACACTGGGAGAGAACACCAAAAATATTTCCATTAGATAGCCACCCAATAAATGCACCATATTCTTGTTGCTATCTCTCAAAAATCTTTTGTGCCAAAAGGAGTGTTATGAGCTATACAAAAGTTATCATGAAAAAAAAGATAAACTAAGGGAGTTAAAAAAAATGGACAAGTGTCCAAGAGCAATGGGTACTTAGATGCCTGCCTCCCTGATGAAAAAAGAGAAAAAAAGAGAGAAAAGATAGCTCATACTCTCTGGCCAAGTTCCAAATTTCAAAAGAGAGATGTCTTCAAGGAGCATAGTAGAATTAGGTTCCACCAAATATCCACCATATCCATACACTTGCACATCTTGATTCGATTGTATGACCTATTTCTCCATGGATCCATTGTTTGACTTGACAACATATGCATTACAAGTATGCTCTTTCAAGATTTCTCCTCACCTATGAGCTCCACATAAGCTTTAGTTACAAGATGAAAAGAAAGGCATAACATCATTAGTGCCTTAATGAGAATCCACAAATACCACATATACTGAGAGATTTGAGAGTGTCATACATAAGAAACTCTGAGTTTTATTTGAAAACCTATAAAACCTCCAGAATGATAGTTGAACAAAGAGCTTGAGACATAGTACTTGGCTGGATCTTTCTGTCTTTCGATTGCTAAGACCCAAGTAAGAGCTGATAAGCCCCATAACCAAAGGTAACATGAGTAAGTTTGAAAGTTAGATCAGTTATTGCTTAAGCTTGGAGGAGAATTTTTGTCTAAATGCAGGTATACTTCTGAGGAGTTACATCAAGATGGCTACAATGCTTAAACTTATACATATCTTTTGATAAGCTTTCTGAGCTTAGCTTTGCTATGGGACTAGCAAAGGTTAAGTGTGGGGGTGTTGTTGATGGCTATTAATGACCAAATTTACCCGTCAACTAACTCCTGAAAGAGGCACATTGGCGATCACCAACATAGACTTTGGGTTTACACTAACAGAATTCCACGAGTTTTGGTGAATCTTTGTCTCTGCAGGTATACATCAGAAAACCTATCAAAAAGGACCAAGATGACAGAATACAAGCACCTTAAATGATGAATTGGAATGCACCAATGCGAAAAGCTTGTCGAGACGATTGAAACGGACATATCATTTGCCATTTTTGGAGTTCCGGATGAAAAGATATGAATTCCACCGCGGGGGCTGCACTAGAAGACTCCAGAAGGCGCGAGAAGACACCACGGCGAAGCGGACCGCGAACGGGCCTGGAGTGGGACCGGCCGGTCCCACCCCAGACCGGCCGGTCTGCTACAGTGCCCAATTGGGCCCAGCTTTGGCCCAGGTGCTCCACCGTCTTAGGGTTTCAATGTCAGCCATCCGCCAAAGTCGGTTTGATCTAAGGGCTCACGTTCATCCCACCAGGCTATAAAAGGAGGGCAGGACCCCCCCAGGGCATCACACATTCATTTGTAATTCTCTCAAACCCTAATTGAGAGGTGTCCCTCGAATGGATAACCTCTCTGGGGCCAGCCATCAAGAGAAGATTAGTCCTTTCTAGGATCTAGTCTTTAGATAATAGTGAGATGGAGAGTGAGGGAAGAGTTAGGAGGAGGTGCCGGCCTGTCGGTGCCCTCTCTACAACTTGTACCTTGGCGGGATCAAGCTCTACTTGAGCTTGCTCCTGGGATGTCTCTAGTGATCAACTTCTAATACGAGTAAGTTCTATGCCTTTATTGTTTATCTGGATCACGACTCTCTTTGAGTGCTTTATTCCTGTTCTAGAGGGATTAGAGTATTATCGTAGGTGTAAGCATGGTGCTTAGGCTTAGGATAATCGTGGATGCACCCTATATTCTGGATTTGGTGGTAGCTCGCGGAGGTGACTTATAGCTCCGTTGAATCTTATTTATCCCACTATCCCGTTTGTAGGCCAAGTTGGACGCGGTTGCTAAGGAGATCTACATCCTATGTTGGTGTCCCTCCTTATGTAATGTCCCCAGTTAGCAATAGAAGACATAGGCATGTCCAAGTTAGAAGGAGAAAACCATAGTTATCCTCTCTACTCTCCTATTATCATCAACCTTGATTGCTACGCTCAACCCCATTAATTGTCGCCCTAGTTCTACCTTAGTTCTACCTAAATCTAGTCTCTACCTTCACCTTATTTCTACCCCTAGTTAAGTTAGACCGTAGTTGATCTCACACCTTTCTCAGTGGAACGAAACCTGGAATACTTCTAGGATAAAGCTACAACGGTATCCGTGCGCTTACGGATAATTTAGTGGGCGTTAACAAATATCAATAAGCTTTTTGGCGCCGTTGCCGGGGATAGGGATTTATCTCTATTTTTGGTAGCGACGTTAAGAAGTGTCAACAGCCTTCGTATTCCACCACGTCGGAGTTGGTGTTTCGTAGAGCTTTTGGTAGCCTTCCCCAACTACTTTCTTCCTAGTCTTATTCGAGAGTTGGAAAGGTGCTGGTGCTCTAAAGTGCTATTGTGTGATTGCTTTATCTACTATGAATTAGTTATATAGAACCAAAGTAATAGAGAAGTATTTAGGAACCTTGAACTCTCCCGTTGTCCTCTCACTTTAGCTATCTACTCTTTTATCATAGAATTTTCCTATCGTCTATCATTCACCCCTGCTTTAGTCTAGTCAGTGTACTAGTTACTAGATATATGATGGTGAACTATCAATGTCTTATTCTATTGTTTTTCAGTGGTAAAATATAAATAACAATACCTGGAATACTCCCGGTAAAATGCTACAATGGTTTTCTGTGCGCTTGTGGAATCCTTCATAATTTATTTATGCATAAGAAATACCAACAGCTGGTCTAACATAGGATCACTGAATTAATAAGCTAATGTGAGAAAACTATGCAGGCAATTAATGATTACTTGGAGATTGGTCATTGATGGGATGGTTAATTGAGATGCTGCTACTTTCTCCTGCCACTTGTAATTGGCAAGATAACCTGACTGATAGCTGAGTACTAACTAATATGGTGAAACACCAACCTGAAATTATGAAAGCCTTTTTAAAAGTCTAAAACCATGAAACATATAGGGCGCGTTTGAAGTAGGGCGCAAGGGTGGCTCGGCCGGCTGGCCTGGCTATGGCCAGCCAGAGCCTGGTTCAAATGATACAAGTGACTTTGTTTGATTGTTTGTTCCTATAGAAGCAGGTTCACATGAGAATGTGTTTGTTTCTGTGTACTAGGAAAGTCTGTCTACCTTGCATAAGAATGTGGTAACCTTACCACCAAAGTTTCTCCTAGTGCTTCTCACCGGCATATCATCGAACAACTTGTGGTCGTGAGGTACGTCGACCATGGATGGCTGCCTAAGCTTCATGGATCTTGTGATTCAATCCACCGTTCTCAAATCCAACAGCATAGAGATGGAGAGGAAGACGACGGGAAGCTCCCTTGAGGCTCACCTAAGCCACATCATGGACAGAGGGAGATCAGGTCGTCCAGCAGCCACCGGTGCCAGAGCCGACTGCTCGTCCTCCATGCATGGCGTCGAGGCTACACGCCGCCGCCGCCGTCGCCCCCGCGTCGGTCCGCCAGCGCACCATCGCGGCCGCCGTGGCTTCGCTGCTCATCCGCGTGAGCCGCGCGTTGCGGCCGCCCAGCTTCGCTGCTCCCCCACGCGCCGGTCCGCCCGTGCGGTGGAAGCGCTGCCGCCCCTTGGCGAGTACGCCCGCGCCTCCGCCCGGCCCAGCTACGGCCCTGGCTTGCTGGCGAAGCTTCGCACGCCGCACGCAGCGCCGCGCCGTGAGCTGGTCCGCGCCGCCGCGGGTTCGTCGCGGCCCCCGCGCCTTTGCCCGCTCCCCAGCGCGCGCCAAGGAAGTTGCCACTCCCGGCCGACGCGCCCGAAGTTACCGCGGCCGCCGGCGCTTCACCGCGTGCCTCGCGCGGCGGCTTCGTGGCTTCGTCTGTCGCGCGAAGTCGCAAGCTTCGAACGCGGCGCGCGGTCGCCGTGACCTAGCTTGTGGCCTGCGGTCGTCGCGGCCGCCGCGCTTTTGCCGCGAGCTGGCGCCGCCGCCGGTGGCCCCTTCCGCCGTTCCCAGACGCCGCGGTCGTGCACCTCGATGCGGTGCTTCGTCCCCCGGTGCTCGTCCCCTCCCCTGACAGCAACGCCTTCGGGGAAGGCAGGCGGCGCCGCCCCCATGCTCGGTGTTGGGAGGAAGAAGTCGAAACACGGCGAAAGGGCGGTGGGTGAAAGGAAGGTGCCGCTATCTTTGGCCTTGACGCCCGGAGCGGCCTAGCCCTGGAGAAACGGACCTTTCTTTCGTTTCCCAGGAGCCAGGAGAGAGAAGGATTTTTGCATGAATTGGACCAGGCTCATATATGGGCCAAATGAATCAAACAAGGTGGATTGCATCTAGAGAGTGCAGGGCCACCCAAAAGCCCTACATCAAAAGCCCCCATAAATTCTTCACATTGGCATTTTAGCAAACACATTTCAGCCTAGGTGATCTGCTCCCTTACCACATCAATCCATCGGATCTATAAGCCCAACTCCACTAATCGGAATTCAATTTTTTCATCACTATAATATGACCCAAATAAACCATGGCAAAACGTGTGTGATCACAAACCAAAAAGGATTCAGCTGAGGGGAGTCACCTTACAGTTGGAATTTGCAGGCCAAAGTAACGGGAGGACAAATTAGGCCAGAACCAGGACGCTTGCTGATGGATTTTACCACCACGTGCCACCATAAACCTTGTTGCCGCAGGATGCTATGGACCTCGCCCGTGAAGAGGGATTCGCACTCATCTAGTAGAATGGCTACTTGCGCATGAACATCTTCACATACAGGCTCTCAATATTTAGGATAAAGCATCGTCACCGGTGTGTACCTGAGACTGAGAGACGGTAGGTTGTCCAAGGTAGCAGGTTAGGATGGTGAAGGCCAGGGACGGAGCAGTGAAGTCCGTCGGGAAGGGGCAGGGAGGCCGTCGGCGGGCTTTATCAGTGGCACTCGACCGACTATCTTCCCTTCGCCGGCAGCGGGATTCACCAGTGGCGTGGACGAGCTCCGTCGCGCGACCGGCTGTCTTCCTTCCCTTCCTCGGGGAAAGGCGAGTAGGCCGCGACATAGGGAAAGGTGCGACGGCCGAAGAGCGGACCGGTGCGGGGACGACGCTCAAGCGGTTCACGTTGACGGCGAGGCGATGGCGTAGCAAGGCCTAGCAATGGGCGGAAGCGCGGACCGACGAGGCGACGGCGCAGCGAGGTCCCAGCGACGGAGTGCGGGCGTCTGGCCTCAGCTGCGGTTGATTCAAAGCAGGTGCGATTGTGCGGGCGGAAGGGAAGGAGCCTTGCGTCGTGCGCGGGCTGTGGTGGCGAGCTGGGGGTCATGTGCGGGACGGTGGTTCACGGGGCGAGCTAGGTGGATATCATTTGGGTTTTTTTATAGTAAGACTCAAGTATAGTGACAATTGCAAATATATGATTAAGATATCAACATAGGGTTTCACAAACCGATAATAACGACTTTTCGAAGATAGATTGATCTAAAGAAAAATTCAAACCCTAACGAGGGCGGCGGCTACTGAAAATAAGCTCTAAGGGTCGTCGCTCCCCTAGATGTGCCCCTCTAATGGGCTCAAACATGGTACACGGTCCAACGGACCAAAAACGGTGACACAACATCCTGACAGATTCTGGATGCTGACTTATTTCGACGATTCATATTGACTCCGATAGAATTTAGATCTCTAACCAAATCCATTAGTTAGTTTATTAAATTATGTTTCCATCCATATGTGGTTTATAAAAACGGAGTCTGGATGTAACTTGGGCATCCGTTTTACTACTCGCTGGTCCTGAAGACCGAAGCTGACGCGGACTCGAGTTGGATTGGACCTCCGGCTTGGCTTGGACGCCCTTGCTAGCCCCTAAGGTGGTGGCCAAGGAGGAGGACGTCCAAAGGCTTCCGTGGTGTGTTCTTCATCTTCTCAAAGCATGCTCCAACTTGCGCCAGGGTCTCAAGGGGACCGAATAACAAGCCCACGATGACGATGTAGCTCCCGATAGAAATAGTGACAACATGTTTTAATGATTTGGAGGCCTTCCCAATGTGATAATGAGATAGGACCAGATCTATTTATTGAAAGCTTATGAAATAAGCTTTCTATCAAGTGCTCATTAGCCTCAATCGCACTCTGAATGGTTGAGTTATGACCTTTCCAATAATGTACTATCGGGTCACCTATAAATCTTGATTGACTTGTATTTTGAGAAATATTTGATCCTACAAGTAAATAGGGACATGTACATGTAGAACCTAGTGAGTTGCACCAAAAGTCATTGAACAAACTCACCTTATAATTCATGGTTGTATTCGAAGGTGTCATGTTCTCATCATGAGCATCCAAAAAAATGGGTGCATGCAGTAGCTATGAACAAGCACCCACCTTAGCCCCATTGGTTGTTGGTAAAACAACAGCCATTACTTAGAAGCGTTGTTGCCCTTCCAATTCCTCTCCAACATTCCTAGTATATATACAACTCGATAGTCAGTGCCTCACCTAGCCATTCCCCTTGCTTTTGTTGTTGCAATCTTTTTGAGAGGTCTCTAGCATAAGATTGCCATCGGGCTTCAATTTCTCATCTCCTCCAATGGCCGCTACAAAGACAACATTGGGCCATCCTAATTTGCATGCATTCATTGTCTAAATTGTTGTATCCATTCATATTTTCTTCTCAAGAGAGTTATGTCGTGATTTGGAGAGCAAAAAACTAGTCATTTGCTATGTTAACTCATAGCCAATATTCAATCTCCTTTGTTCAAGCGAGGTAAATACCATCCCTTTGAATGAATACCACAAAAGTATTTTTCACGGTTTTTGTAATATGTTTTGTTATTTCTCTTATTTTTCTCCAATATTCTCAATGTTGTATGTACAATTCCCGCAACAATGTGTAGGGAATTTACCTAGTTCCTACCAATACCCATACCCATACCCATACGAGTAAGGATGAAAACGAAAATGATAATTTTCAATTTCCGGCAATCATTTTCGAGTTTTTTTTTCAATTTTTAGGTCAAAATGGAAATGATAATGGTAACGAAAAAATAAAAATGATAATAATAAAATTAGATGGAAATGAAAGTGAAAATGACTTTGTCCTCTTCCGATTGTTTTCGAAGATTTCCGTATTTAGCCGGTAATTTACCATCGATAGTTACCGATTCAAAGGCTTTAAATCCTAATTTATTTATAGATTTGTTGATTTGCACATAATTTATACTGCACCTGCAAGCACATGTTTTATGGAAATGAATTGTACAACAGAAATGTCGTCCGTATAGGAACAAAAGTTCAAGAAGCCAAAAAAGCAATCAATTAGCCAAATAAATCACGTACTGTACCTGTAACTCTAATAGTCTTTTCAATTGTGACTTTATTTATTAATTGTTATTTGAGATAGGTCGAGTTATATGGCTCTTTTCATGTTATACGATTTGACGTGTTTTTCATTTTTTCGATGTCGTTTTTATGAATTCCGATTGTTATTAATATATTCTCCGATCGATTGTTATTATTTTTGAAATTATTGGAATATCGATACCATATTCATTTCCAACAATATCGTATCGATTTTGTTTTCGAAAAAGAAAATTGAAAATGAAAGTGATTTGGCCTCTTACCGATCGTTTTCGATCTTTTTCATCCCTACATACGAGTAGTAAGTACCCACAGGTTCGTGAGAAGAAACATAACACATGCACTAAACCATGACTACATGAGAGAATAATTAATGGAACAATGAATATATAGAAAATCAATGGTCTATATAAAACCCTAACATATAACAGGTTATCTACTTCACCTTTAATCTATAAAACTAGATGTTGTACACCTTAAACTATGCAATACTATTCAAATAATCCCTAAAGGTGGTGTTTCTCATGTGTCAGTCCTAACTAGAATTCAGAACCAGTAAACTTCTAAGGCCTAATTGAATAATTAGTAAATATATTGTGAAAAACCAGATGTAATTCTATCACCATTGAATATAAGAGTCGTTGATTGTTTGATTAGTAATATTTCTATTTTATTTAACTGATAGAACACAATGAATTATGACCCTTCCTCTCATTAATACTTTGAGGCACATGCCTCTTACCAAATATATCCTCTTTATATTTTTCTAATCAGGCAAAAATCATTAACTTCTTAAAATATATTCTCATCTTCTTCTTAGACGTCATATTAATCGGACAGTTCCTAACCTTCCAATCAAACGGACTAGAATATGTTTGGATGCACTAACTAAAGTTTAGCTAGCTAAATTTAGCTGCTAGACATCCAAACAGTTCAGCTAAAAGAGTAGCTAAACTTTAGCTGGATTTAGCTACTTTCACCTAGCTAAAACTAACTAAATTTTAACTGAGTCTATTAGCTAGAGCATCCAAACACCCCAGCTAAAATTTAGCTAGAAAATTTTTAGCTAGCTAAAATTTTACTTTGAAATTTTAGTTAGCTAAATTTTAGTTGGGTGCATCCAAACAGACCCAATAATAATCTCGCTATGAACCCAAAAATCAATAATCTGGCTGCCTGAGAAAAAAATCAACACTTTCACGATGTCACCGTATTTCGAATTGGTCACCGTATTTCGAAGTGGACACCGGCCCACCGCCCAACGCCGCCCCATCGCATCCCATGGACTGGTCAACCCTCCCCGACGACGTGGTTCGCCTCGTCTCCGGCCGCCTCCACGATCCGCTCGACTTCCTACGCCTCCGCGCCGTCTGCCGTGCTTGGCGCTCTGCCGCCGCCTTCCCACCCCCTTTTCTCCCCTGGCTTCTCGCCTGCCCCTGCACTGCCCATCCCAGTGACCCCACCGCCGCCGCCCTCCGCTTCTTCTCTGTCGCCTCTGGCGCCGCCCGCTCCGTGGTCGCCCCTTCGTCCTCCCACCGCCTACTCGGCCCGACCCGCTCCCATCTCCTCCTATCTGATAATCCTCGCCTCCTCCTCCTCAACCCGCTCACTGGCGCTCGGGTCCCCCTCCCTGACTCTCCATTCCCCGCTTCCAGCCCCGTCATACAAGGCTACCTCGTCCCCACCGCCGACCATTCCCCGGCGCCGGTGGTTCTTTACAACGCCAAGAAGCTCTACTTCCATTTCTGCCACCTGGACCCAACCAAGGGTGGACCTACAGGCCTTGGAGATGGTGATGGTTGGGCAGAGCTGCCGGTGCCGGGCCTTGTGGCAGAGAACATGTACCACAACGGGAAGCTGTATGTGTGCGATGATCAAGGCCATGTCACGGTCTTTGACACGTCCACGCTGGCCGTGGTCGGCGCTGTGCCGCCGCCTCTGCCACAAGTGGCCCCTCCACGCAGGGATGATGCCTTCGACTGCACCGCTATGGTGCCTTCTGGAGACGAGTTGCTGTGCGTGATCCGGCACTTCAGGAGGGATGGGAGTGGGGAGTTACTGGAGGATTGTGACAGTTTGAAGGTGTACCGGTTGGATATGGAAATTGGAGAGGGGCATGATCAGTTGCCACAATTGCCGCGGTGGGTTCAGATGAGGAGCATTGGTGATCGTATGCTATTTATTGGGCTGTTCCAGGGTTTCTCATTCAATGCCTCAGATTTCCACGGATTTAAGGGGGGTTGCATCTATTTCTTCAAGATGGAGAGGGACAAGAGGTCTTCCATTTACAGGTTTAGCATGGAAGATGGCCACACTGAGGAGCTGCCTGGCCCGTGGATGCATGCTTGCACTTGGTTTGTGCCGAGCTTGTCTTAGCGCTTATTATGGACGAGCGAGGTAAGCTTCCATTGCTTGTGAATTGCGATTGTAGGCTGTTTGGTTAAGAAATGAGTGTTGATTCTCCTATATATTGTTGTGAGATCATTGTTCATGCATTCTGCTGCTGCACATACAATTATCTGGTGAAGCACAGATTATCAGAAATAGATGCGTGGAGTGATAATCTGTGAATATGAATCAAAATTTTGGATATTGATTAGTCCTGTACATTTCAATAAGATTAGGAAATTTCTCTTGGATCTCAGTTCATCAAGTATTGTAACAGAATAAATGTATTTAAGCATAAGAAACTATGCCTCCATCCAGCTGCATATAGAACTTGCAGGTATTGTTACTATATATTCTTTCACATTTCAATAATTTATCTGCTGACATGGTAAACGTCAACACTACACTTGAAGGGGGAAAAAAGCAATGTCCCTATGCTCTGTTAACAGTACTTTTATGCAAACATACTCTGAATAAGCTACATTGTGCTGATTATCTCCATTCTCTCCAGTGGTACAGAAATACTATAGTACTGTGGAGTTTTGAGATAACTACAGTTCTTTCTGAATAGTAAACTCTCCTTATTTCTGACCTTTTAATAATGAAGTAAAGTTACGAAGTTCACCTTCCTATAAATCCTTCGCATACAGTGCAAATCCTATTAATAAGAGAAACAATTCAGTTCAGACTTATGGGTGTTATTTCTCAAAATAAAAGTGCTATATCTGTAATTACCTTGCTCTTTATTAATTTGGCTGCATCACTATCCAACTGTGGTAAATACCACAAGTACTTCATTTTTATTTTTCTGTATTTGAAAGGAATTCTGACTGAATAAATGTCATTTAATGACCTGTTGGTCTTTTACAGTTTTTGGGGAACACTAATATTTTCCCTTTAGTTTAAATATAAAAAAACATACACCCATTGTTCCAAATTATAAGACATTTTGGCTTTTACATTGCCTTTACCATGTATCTAGACATAATGTATATCTAAGTTCATAGCAAAAGTTATATAAAAAGCCAAAATATCTTATAATTTGGATGGAGGGAGTATTATCTGCTTTTGCTAATTTTTTTATGATGCTCAAATATTCTTAAATGGTTGCAAGACTTCGTCTCCTGAGCTCCTGCGGATACTTGGCAGCCTTAACTTAGTATGACGCATGCCAATGACAAATAGTTTGCTAATCCTTGTTCACCAATTTTTGCAAATCTACCATAGTAGTATATTGTATTAGTTAGCATTTCATCAATCAAAGGTTCTACATGTCCTAGTAAACTGTCGAAATCTTTTCATCATCTGACAAAATCATCAAACGGAAGATTAGACAGCTAAGAAATTAGTGAGGTGGCCGAGAAATGCAGGAACATTTTATGCATTTATCTTGATGGAGCTGGCACATGGAGATTTAACATTGGGGACCTCCAGACTGATGTTGAATGAAGATCAGTGTGATCGGGCCTTTGTCGAACAGTCTTGACGCAGCAGTTGTATTCATGGCTGATGATGAAAAGGGATGCGTGGTATTTATGACATGGAGAGCCCTAAATCATCATTCATCCATGACAGAAGTGGAAGCTCTGGCCTACAAAGAGGCTTAGCATGCACACACCCCATTGTTGTGTAGTACTGCAGCAGTATAGAGCTTTATCTCAAGCTGACTATCATGCAGGATATGTCCAGCATGAGGATCATTATCTAGGAGGTGAATGAATATTGCAGACCTGCCCTGCCAAATGGTTCAGGTTCATTCTTTAAGATAAGAAAATACAAAATAGCAAAATAAAGGTAGTACATGAGCCAGATAAGTTCGCAGTGGGATCTACCTTCATCAAATCCCTTGTACTGCTGACTAATCCATGAGGGCTCCCCCCCCCCTCCCAAGCCAATGAGTTCATATTAACATGTACTGTTCCCTGTTAGCATTTAGCATTCACTAGAAAATCATTAAGAGTAAACATAAAATAACTATGTAGTAAAAAAAGGAAATATTACCTACATGATTATTGCTATATCTTTTTCTCGAACAGCGCAGGAGAACTGTGCGTCATTTCATTAAGATAGAAGAAAAGGTTACACAAGTCTAATAACCCAGCACACACACCCCACACCCTGGCCACTAAGTTACTGACCTACCACACAAAGAACAAAAGGTGACCAAAAGCCCCCCCAAGCCTTAAGCTCCAGCAGGGAGCGACCTAAAAACAGGTTCCTGGAGTTTGGAGGCTCTAGCCGAGCACCAGAGCACCCCCCCCCCCCTCCCCCTCCAGGTAATAGCCCTAAGGACCTCCTGAACACTTGGTCTCATATTATCGAAGACACAAATGTTACGATGTTTCCAAATCTCCCATGCCAGCAAAATAGAGTTGAGGCCTTTGCACGCTTCTTTGGGGACAGCTGCAATTGACCTTTTCCACGAACCTGATAAATGAGACACAGTAGGCTGTGATGCCAGCTGCAGCAGCCCAAATTGTTGCAAAACCAGCGACCAAACTTGTCGAGCGAATACACTGCCCACAAGCAAATGATTAATTTTTTCCTCCTCCTGATCACATAAAGGACAAGACTCAGAATGGGGCAGATTCCTCTTTGCTAGTCGATCGGCTGTCCAAACCCGGTTGTGAAACACCAACCAGATGAAGAAATTACAGCGCGGGGGAGCCCAGGTTTTCCAGATCCTTCTCCAAGAACCAACTTGATGGAACCCACAAAGAAGGCCGCATACCTAGATTTAATGTTTTCCTAAACGCTAGATACATGGTCAGCGAGGCCTCATGTAGCATTTAGAGTGTGTACACGGCGTGTACATGGATCACTCATTTTTGTACTATATTGGTAAAAATAATAACTATCATAGCATGTATATAAATTTTATTTTATTTTTTTGAAATAAAGGCAGGAGCTCTGCCGCTCAATTAATATATTAATATATTTGTACAACATAAAGAATATAGAAATTATTTCTGCAGGTAGCAACTTGCAATTAAACTTTCACAAATAAAAACTGTAGAAATATAGTTGATATAAAATGCGTAATAACGGACACACCTAATATGAATTAAGTGATTTAAAAAATGCAACGTCTTGCACTAGCAGACAAAGCAATTGGATTTCTCTAGCTCTATTCTTTACGATAACATGCATTGATTTCTAGAGAGAACATAGCACTAGTACTAGTAGGCATATGAGAGGGAGACTAGGATAGAAAAATCCATTCTCCCGCCTGAAAGCTGTTGTCGCGTAAACGTCTTGGTACTCGCTGACCTCATCGTGCAAAACCATGCTGCGAACGAACCATGTAGACTGTCGAGACCGCGTAGACTGATTTTGACCGTTTACACGGACTGACCGCATAAGCTACCTTTTGTGGGCTAAACTGCATGCCAGTCTGCCGAGTAACGTTTACATGCCGAGTAATCGGTCTACACAGCTGTGTAGGCGAACAGAGCGTAGATTTACTGCTATAAGAACCATTCTGTGTTAACTTCCAACTATATCGGTCTGGAGTCTCTGGATGCAAAAATAAATCCATCCACCATATCCCAAATGTGGAGGTAATCAAGCAAGACCTCTACTGTAAGAGCTCCCTTAATATCTTGAACCCAACTTCTATTATGCAAAGCTTGAGCCACCATCCTTCTTTTAGCAGTTTGTTTTTGGACTGCTTTGAACAGGTTAGGCGCTATTTCAGCCATGGTATGCCTATCCAACCACCTATCTGTCCAGAACAGAATTTCCTTTCCATTCCCAACTATGGCATCAACTGCAACATTGAAGAGGGCTCGGGCTTTATGGGGAATAGAGATAGGAAGGCTGGCCCAAGACCTTTCAGCATCTGTCTTCTGCGCCCACATCCATCTAATCCTAAGTGCCCAACCAAGGAGTTCCATATTATGAATCCCAAGGCCTCCAAATTCAAAAGGTCTCTCTACTTTTTCCCAAGCCACCAAGCAAGTACCACCAATGCCTAACCCTTCCAAAGGAATCCTCTCCGTTTCTTATCAATAGCCTTAAGCACCCATTTCGGAAGGTGTAAAGCTATTAAAATATAAATATAAATTGGGACAGCAGTCAGCACAACCTTAACCATGACTAGCTGCCCTTCCCTGTTCATTGGAGAAGCTTTCCATCCAGGGAGATACTCTGCTACCTTATCTGCCAAAGTAGCAACACCTCTTTAGTAGGCTTTCCAATACAGAGTGGGAGGCCAACATATGTTCAAGGGAAAGTCTATGGAACATGAGAGAATGTTTGCCATGAGTGCCAACTCGTCAGTACAATGTATAGGAGAAACTGAACTTTTGGACAGATTGGTTCTACGACTGGATGCATGTCCAAATAATTCCAGGAGGTGTCTAACAGTGACAGATCCAAATTGCAGGGTCTCAAGAATATAACCGCATCATCAGCATAGAAGGAGAACCATGCCATGCTTGCTGAACGGCAAGCGGCTGCAACAAACCCAACGAAGTGGCAAAGTTGACCAACAAATTCAGGACATCCATAACTATAATAAATAACTTTGAAGACAGAGGGTTCCCCTGTCTGAGACCGCGATGGTGATAAATAGTGTCCCCAGGCTCTCTATTAACCAAGACTTGTGTTGAAGAGGTGGACAGGATCAAGCAGATGAGGTCCTGCCACCGCTGGCCGATCCCCGCCTTGCACATGACTTCCAGAAGAAACAACCAAGAAACAAAGTCAAATGGCTTGGAGATGTCCAGGTTAAGAAGGATATGTGCCTCTTTCTTCGTGTATAGAGATTTTACCATCTGTTGAAGTAGCATAAAATTATCATGGATCTTCCTTTCCTGCACTAAAATGATTTGCCGAGATCAAGGAAGGTAAAAGAGGGGCCAGCCGATTAGCCAAGACTTTAGTCACCAATTTGGCAAAGCTATGAATCAAACTTATAGGCCAAAAATCCTTCACTTCAATTGCATCCATTTTCTTAGGCAACAGGGTAAAGCTGTGTTCAGGAGCTGAAATTTGAAGACATGATCTTGCTGAATGGTGTCCAATGCCATCACTATAGTAACCCACAGGATTTGTAAAACTTCCCTGTGAATCCATCCGGTCCTGGGGCCTTGTCCAGGTGCATTTCCTTTATAGTAACCCATACTTCCTCCTCAGAGAATGGAACATCCAGCACAGATAAATCATGGTGTTGAATGGCTAAATCCCATACTTCCTCCTCAGAGAATGGAACATCCAGCACAGATAAATCATGGTGTTGATTGTTGAATGGCTAAATCATCTAAATCAAGAGTATAATCCCGTTCTCAGCCCTGCCAAGAATGCTCTCATAGAAATCATCCAGTGTCCTCTGCTTCTCTTCCTGTGAGACGACCACCCGATCACCCACGCGCAGTTTTGGGATGAAGTTCTTTTTCTTTCTGTATCTAACTTGCTGATGGAAGAAAGCAATGTTGACATCACCTTCCCTGAGATATAAAATCCTACGCAGCCATGCAATGGTTTGCTCTAGAGAAGCCAAACTGAAGCTTTTCCTTCTCAGCCATTCCTTGCGTTTAGAGAGTGCCCTTGAGTCTCTCTATTTGTAAACGGTGAAGAATCTCCTTGGCCAATTTTAGCTGCGCCTTAATATTCCCTACTTTCCGTTGTCCCCATTTTTGTAACCCCTTACTGAGACGCTGCAGTTTAATGGAAAGGCGCTCTACAGCACTTGACATGGAATCGACGCTTGCCTCTAGTGCTTACATTCAAACCAAGGGTGAGAGGGCAGTGATCCGAGACCCCAGCTGCTGTGCTTTGCAAGACAGCATCAGGGAAAATATTTTCCCAAACACCACAGCAGAAAGCCCGATCCAGCCTTACTAAAGTAGGCGATCTCCTCTCATTGGACCAAGTGTATTTACGACCCAGGAGCAGAATTTCCTTGAGATCATTGTCATCCAAAAAATGCCTGAACCTCCCCATCATTGCTCTGTCCAAATTTGCATTGTTCTTATCAGCAGCCTGATAAGTCAAATTAAAATCTCCACCAAGAAGCCAAGGTCCATTGCACAGGGCCCTTATATTCCTGAGCTCCTGCAGAAACAGCACCTTCTCATCATCCCCTTGATTTCCGTATATGCCCTTGAACCACCAACTGCGCCCCTCATGTTCCGAAAACAGAACAGAAACTGAATAAGTATCTACCTTGATGCAACTGCTTGACAAGAACAGCCCTTTCATGCAATCAGAACTCCTCTAGTCCCATTGGCCGGGAGCACGATGAAGTTATCATACGCAGGACCAAAGACCGAAAGAAATAATCCTTGTGACATATTCGCGACCATAGTTTCTTGTAGACAGACAGTATCCACATTGCTAGATAGGACAACACTAGAACAGAAGGTACAGAAAATATTATTTTAGTAATTTCAATGCATTTGATTTACATGCCCTGAAAGGTGCATATAATGTTTGGAAGATTTCAGGAATTCTGGATAACTTCACCAGATATAGGGACCATGCCAAGATCAAATTTGGTCAGGTTCGGATGTACAAGGAAAAGATATGCATCATTTTACTTTTCAGCTAACATCCGTCGATTTTGTGTCAAATAATGCAAATATGCAATTGAGGCTATGAATGAACCCAGTTGGCAGATGTCATTTACCAGGCTATCATTGAACTGAGTGCTGCAGACTCACACCTACATACTCCCTCTTCCAAATTATAAGACGTTTTGGCTTTTTACATACATTGCTTTTACTACGTATCTAGACATAGTGTATATTTAAGTGCATAAAAACTATGTATCTAGAAAAGCCAAAAAGTCTTATAATTTTGGATGGATGAGTACTTACAAACCTCCTTGTGAATAATAGAGGAAAAAAGGTTGAACTCTGTCATTTAGTGAATTTTTCTACATACATTGCTTTTACTACGTATCTAGACATAGTGTATATCTACATAACAAAAACTATGTATCTAGAAAAGCCAATAAGTCTTATAATTTTGGATGGAGGAGTACTTACAAACCTCCTCGTGAATAATAGAGGAAAATAGGTTGAACTCTGTGTCATTTAGTGAATTTTCCAGGTATCATAATTTTTTTCTGCAAGATGTACTCAGCAGAAGTAGGTTGCCCTTGCATATTACTTGGGCTAAAGTCTTGACACATCTTATACAATGAATGGCACAAGTTTTTTTTTTTTTTTTTTTTTTTTTTTTTTTTTTTTTTGAAGAAATGAATGCCTACAACTCATACCACCAATTCTGCACATATAGTTCTGTTGAGATTGACATATGTTTATTCTTGAGAATTTTCTTTTCCTATAGTCTACTGTTTAACCAGATACGTATTGTTGCATCCTAACAGTTGTGATCTATGGTTATGTTCAGTAAGCTTTAGAATAGATGTATGACTCTAGACTAATCTGTTTATGTACTCTACAGAAGCATCATGAAAACATATGTGTTTTCAGAAAGAGTTTAGCTTGAAGTACCAGAAGTGTGAATTTCGTTGAAACTAAGCTGCTGTAAACTTTTATGCGATGTGTTTTAAATTTCTTACTGTGTCCACTACTTATCCCATTAGGCACATTTAAATAGAGGTCATTTACATCCAAATTTGTAGGATTTAGTTAAATTTGATGGAAATACCCGATGTACTTGTACAATCCTCTTCCAACTTCTTCCCTTGTATTGTTCTGATGACCTTTTCTTGTTTGCTACTATATCTTTAAACAATTATTGATTAGTTATTGATATGTGTAATATCATTTTGATTTTTTGATTTTTATTTTTTTTTGCAGCTGCAGTTGCACATCAAAAGCATTTAGATTGCATGAGAATTGGGAACCGCATTTCAAACAGACACCAGCTGTAAGGAACTTCCCTAAATACATTGCCAAAGTAAGCATTCCTGATGCACCTTCCTTGAGGATTAACAAAAGATGAATCTTTTTCGATTGTACCAGGCTGCAAACCCTTGCAAACCCTTGGGCATCCTTGATGATATTACTGATGTATAATTAGTGTAATGCAAAGTCAAGCATACTTTATGGCTGACATAGCTTCTGGGTTGCAAGCAGTGATTGGTGAGGGATAGAGTTTTTTTTTGTCTCATATGAGAAGTGAAGGAAAGGATAGAGCAGCACAGCCCTATGGGGCAGTATGGTGAACAGAAATACTTAAAGCAAAGCAGATGGTCTCTCTCTCTCCATTGCTCAATTCTGCCCGAATTGCATTTGATGTGGTTGCTGAGAATAATTGTAGAAAGGATGTCACAAAATGATACCACGCAAAGGGATCCCCAACTCTTGTACAGTGCATCAACCTGGCACGAAATACAGACACAAGAGTTACTGGACACTTGTGCTAGGGATTCTGGTTAGACATGAAGTAGTACAAATCCAGGAGATTGGAAACCGCTAGAGATTGGGTGGATGAGGATGACAAACTTCTGGGTGGATCACTTCAGGCTGAAAAGCATCTGGGTTGTCATGGTTGAAAACTAGAATGGCTTCCTCTTGGTCCTACAGCCTAAACTAGAAATCATTTGACAAGTACACTGGAGTCTTAGACTAATGTAAAATCAGACATGTGATTGTGGCCAAAGTTATGGATACCAGAAGTTAACTCAGAGCAGAAATCTCTCCAATACAGGCAAAGAAGAGCTTCTACTGAAGTCTGGACTTTGTTTTGTGCGAGGAGCTGCACACTCAGCGCTCATCTCTGCGCAAAAGAGGCCAACTGTCTGACAGGCATGTGACTCTGGGCTTTGATTGTGGACTTAAATGATGACTGCACCAACTGTCTGACAGGCATGTGACTCTGGGCTTTGATTGTGGACTTAGCTGCAGTTCGTGAATTCATGTAGCATTTTTGTTTGTATTTGGCAAATATTGTCCAATCGTGACCCAACTAGGCTCAAAAGATTTGTCACGTGATTTACAACTAAACCATATAATTAGTTATTTTTTTTTTTACTAACATTTACTGCTCCATATATGCGGGTACAAATTGATGTGATGGGAAAGTTCTTTGAAAGTTACATGAAAGTTGCAACTTTCAGCTCAACTAAACAAGGCCTTAAATGATGACTGCAGTACTGCTAATCAATGTATAGTAAGTTCCGTAGGGTCAAAAAGAAAATACAAACCTTTTCTCATAGGTTTGGATATTCAGGCATTATTTCAAGTGAACCCACATCTTAGCCAAAACGTATGGGCTCTTCTGTTAGTGAGTTTTTGTAAACTTTTTTTTACCATCACATTGAATGTTTGGACACATGCATGTCCTATTAAATATAGACTAAAACAATAACTAATTACATTGATTGCGATAACTTTGTGAGACAATCTTTTAAGTCTAATTAGTCTATGATTTGACAATATGGTGCTAATGATAGATTAATTATGCTTAAAAAATTTATCTCGTTGTTTCCTCACAAGTTCTGTAATTTATTTTTTATTAGTATATCTGAAAATCACTTCCGCATCCCCTAGAACATCCGATTAAACATAGCCTAAAGATGGCTAAATCAGGTCCTCAAGTAATGTGCTCCCAAATCAACCAGTTCTATCATCTCAGGGCCAAAGCGATGCCCCAAAGCTGCAACTTCTTACACAGCAGGCTACAAGCACAGTAGTCGTCCCTTTGTACTTGCTGCCACAATAATGCCTCCGACAATTCATGTCAATGGCTGCTGCCAAGAAGAGAAAAGGAGGATGCTGCATGTAAGAGAGAAAAGGGGACCTGCATGTCATCTGGTAATGTCAACTCCAAATCCGCGGTGAGGATAAAAGCAGGAAGCTGCCCACATCGCAGGTTGGCGTATTGGCGAGATGGTACCTCTGGGGTTAAAAAATCAAGCAAGATTATGTAGCACGGCACGGAACGGAACGGATGAAGCGAATATGGGAGGGCCGAGGGCAGCAGCACCAACAGGGCAACTTGGACAGCAAGTTGCCACATCACAGGTGTTCTTCCTACCTCAGCCTTCGCCATCATGGTCATCGGATCACAATCCAAAGGTACCATCACAAATCTTAAATCTGCCTCAGGACAAAAGTATTGCCTGTTCATGTCCCAAACCACATGTCCACATGTATGTTTTGTCCACTTGTATTTTCTTTTCATCGGTGCTGAACCATTCACCCAACGAAGTGGGGATTTGGCAAGTTGCACCCAAATCGAAGTGTACCAAGATGCCATGTGAAAGGATGACTCCAGCAATTCTCCACCAAAAGAACGGTGTTGCATTTCAAAAGAATTGCGAAAAAATAGAAAAAAAAAAGGCACCGGGATCCTCTGAAGTACTGTTAGAGAATTGGAAGTCCCTTACACGTCGGCCCGCAGCTCAACATGGCCCACGTGCCAGTGATTACAACTCCATCCGTGTCCTAGAAAGGCTGGGCCGCTGGGGTGATTGAGGGAACGGGGAATGAATCAAAAATCAATCATGCTTGCCCAAACAGCCAAATCAGGTGACGAAGAATTGCGCAATAAAATAGAGTAATGTTTGCTCAAATCTACATGCCGAGTACAATCTTAATCCTTCTCTCTCACACACTAACACAATGATCATGGACCATCGACATCAACAAGAAGACGAACAGCACAGCACCAAAGGAAAGAGCAGGGGAAGGGGAAACCTGAAATTGTCCTAACAAAACTCGGTGGCCTAAGCGCCACCAGCAAACAATTCGCCGAATCATGGCGGCGGGAGATTACCAACGGATCATAGGCAGCCAGGCTCGCGGTTCGTCGATTCAGCGGTGCGCCGTGACGAGCGTCTCGATGAAGCGCAGGCCGTCGAACCGCGGCGCGAACCGGTCCGCGCGGCGGCCGCCACTATGACTGCTCTCCCTCGACGCCGACGAGGATTCCTATGGTGAAACAGGCGCGAATCGTAGCAGTTAGCAAATCTTGATTCCATTCCACGATCCTTTCTCGGAAAGTAATAAATCGAGACGGAACGGAAGCGCTACCCCTGTAAATCGCGCCAAACGAGACAGGGGAGACCAAAGAATCCTTGATCCGTGGGAGACGCACCTCGTGGACCTCGTCGTCGTGGTGCTGCCGGGAGAGCACCAGCCCGTCGCACCTCCCAACGGTCGCGGCAGGGGCGGCCGCCGGGGCAGTCGCGTCGCAGTCGCAGGCGAGGAGTTCGGCGCCCGACGCCGCCGCGACGGCCGCGGCGGAAGCCACGGAAGCTGCCAGCCCCCACTTCATCTCTCCTCCTCCCGCGGCGTGCGGCGCCGAAGCGATTGAAGCGAATCGCGTGACTGGCAGACTCCCCGGCCGGCCGACGAGGCTGGTGCACGCGTCGCAGCGCAGGGCCAGGTGTGAACACGCGGGGCGCGCTTGCTTGCTGGCGACGAGTACGGGGGATGGAGGGTTGGAGGAGCGGCGGCGTGGGGTCGCGTATATAGTGGGGAGGGTAGCAAGAGTGGGACCGGATTTGGCGCGCGGGATTTAACCCGATTGGAATTGGAATTGGAATTTCTCGTCGGCGCAGCGGGGCGGGGCGGGGCGGGGTGGGTTCGCTCGCTCGTTTCAGTGGCGACCCGCCAACGAGTGGAGGCAGCAGGCTCGGCTGGATGGCGCGCGATTGGACGGCATCCATGGCGTCGTGTCGTCGTGTGAGCCAGTGAGTGCAGCGCATTGGCCAGTCGCCGGGAGAGGGGCCGTCAACGCCGGCACCAACCACGCTGGGCAACGTGAGTACGTGACGCTACCATGCATTCTGATCTTATTGGGCTGATGAAGTTTAGCCGAGCTGAATATGAGTTAATTACAAAAATAAATACACAGATAGAGTAACAGCTTTAGTAACAATAATTAATTTATAATTAGTACATACTTACTATAACATCACATTATCAAATCAGGGTCTGTTTGGACTCAATAAATTCGTTTTACAAATTAGCCTCGGTTTATGTAACCAGTCTCGAAATTAGACTGATGAAGTTTAGTAGAGCTGATTACAAAAATAATTATACAGATAGAGTAATTTGCAAGACAAATTTATTAATGATAATTAATCTATAATTAGTATATATTTACTATAGTACCATTAGTTTCGTAGATTAGTCTTAGTTTATGTAATCAATCTTATTAATACTCTAAATTACTCCCTTTGTCCTAAAAATAGTGTCATTTTTTATTTTACACTATATTTGATTATTCATTTTATTCAAAAAGTTTATACATATTATAAAACAAATAAAGTATTATTAAAATATCTCTGATGATAAAATAATTCATAAGATGATATTTATAAAAACATTTTTGAATAAGACAAATTATCAAACATAATGTCTAAAAATAAAAATTGGTACTCTTTTTATGATGTTTGGAGTAATATTCAAACATTCAATAGGATAAGAACTAAATTTTAGTTAATGAAACCAAAGACCCTGCAGGCAATCAGCGGTGCATGCAGTCAAGTGAGTAAATGACGTGCATGGGCTTCATTTTCCATGATGGAACTTGAGGAATTTTTCCATTGGGAATGTCCTGACAAAACTTGTTTCAAGATGAGATCAAAGATTGTGGCAGGATTCTTGGCTCCATTAGGCATTGTGCGTACTCTGTACATATAAGTTCATGGACGTTCTAAGAGGAATATACCAGGTGCCTCAACCCTAATATAAATATTGCCATTATGAAATAAGAGAAGAAGAACCATGCCAATCAAAAGGATATAAGGGAAGAAATTTGGCATATGTACATGAAGGCATATGTGTTATGAAGTGTGAAGCAAGACTTTTTGTAATTCAACATTTTTTCTTTTGTTTTCTATAAAAAGAAATTGTTACTATAAAATTCATGTACCTTTCCCATAAATTCCTATATTTTGAAGGGGTTTTATAATAGAAAGGGGAGGATAGTGAAAATGAACATACCAAAAGAAGGATGGTCCTTCGTGGGAAGACATTTGACGATGAATGGTTGGATTACATTTGACGATGAATGGTTGGATTACACTAAGCCTAATTTTCATGGAGATATCATGAGAGTTTCATATTAAATAAGCTATTAACTTAGTACATATATTGACATGAGCGAAAAGGTTTGTAGTCTAATGGTTACAAGTAGCACCTCAGGTGCTGGTTTCAACTCCCCATATGATAATTTATTAATCTTTATAGTATATAATTAGTATTATTAGATAGTTTGTTGAATCTATTTTTATCATAAACTTAGTTGGAGATATAAAATATTTCTAATATTTACTACAAATCTAATCAAACTTGAAAACATTTGACCAATACAATTGCTATAGCGAAACTTATTTTGTGATGGAGGGGGTATTTCTTTTACCACAACATAGTTTATCATGTTTGTTATACAATTTGAGATACCTTCTAAATTATACATTTTATCAATTTACATGAATTATCGGTATGTTGGCTCACTATGGACTACTTAGGTACTTAGACAGTGGTTTTAGACGTGGATTTTCGCGAGCTCTGCCACTGTACATATGTCCGGATTTAAATTTAAAATTCTTTGACTAATAATTTAGGTACCAATTTTTACTGTTATATAAGACAAACTTGACAAGGTTATATTTGTAAGTAATATTATCCAATAATTATAATGAAAATAAAATAAAATGGTTAAAGTGTAATTTAGAAGACTATATTATTTCAAATTGTGTCTTGTAAAAGGGGAGGGAGTAATGACTAAGAAGATACACGGTGGATATGTGGTGCTCCCTCTTAATGCTGTTGAGCCGGAGGAAATGAATTGAAGAAA
This sequence comes from Chrysopogon serrulatus, assembly GCA_015844335.1. Taxonomy (NCBI): domain Eukaryota; kingdom Viridiplantae; phylum Streptophyta; class Magnoliopsida; order Poales; family Poaceae; genus Chrysopogon; species Chrysopogon serrulatus. The sequence continues at coordinate 50,560 of JADLZL010005421.1, read as the reverse complement.
CAAAAGGTGGGGAAAAGCATTTCGAATGGCTGCGCGCGGTCGCGTGGGGAGAAAGCAGGCGCAGCCAGGGAAGGCGCATGGCTCGACTGGTGGATTGGATTCCATTCCGGTTGCAGTAGCAGCTCGAGAAGTGCGGTTCCATTCAGCCTTCACGGAAGTGCTGGCGTAGCGAGACGTGACAGAACCCGGAATAAAAATAGTAGATTGGGAAAAGATCGGCAGCTCAGCAATTATATAATTTTTGCCTTGTTTAGATTGGAAAAAGAGAGAGATTGAAAAGTTCTGTAGCAGTTCGTTTGTATTTGATAAATATTATCCAATCGTGGCTCAACTAGGCTCAAAAGATTCGTCTCGTGATTTATAACCAAACTGTGCAATTAGTTATTTTTTATTTATATTTAATGATCCATACATACGGCTACAAATTGATGTGGTGGAGAGAGATTGAAAAGTCCTGTAGCATTTCGTTTGTATGTGGCAAATATTGTTCAATCGTGGACCAACTAAGCTCAAAAGATTCATCTCGTGATGTACAACCAAACTGTATAATTAGTTATTTATTTTACTTATATTTAATACTTATTACATACGGGTACAAATTAATATGATGGAGAGAGAATGAAAAAACTTAGAAGTTGAGAGGTAAAGTGAACAAGGCCTTTGTTTTGTTCTTTTATCAATGAGGGTTGGACCAGTATGAACTAATTATATACTGAATAAACACGTGACATGAACCTTGCACTCCACGTCACTCGATAGGTCAATTTTTTGTTCCTTTTTCCCCTTTGGAGCCGATTCTATAATTTTTGTAGTTTGGTTTGGTGTGCTTTTCACTGGCTTTTATTGGACTATGACGACCTAGGTATCATGAATATACCAAACTAGAGGAATTCTCCGCGTGTTGCTGTGGAAATTAGCGAAGTAATAGCTCTCATACTATATTATAGCGCACGAAATATTTAGAACTGACTTTAGGTATAATTTGAAAAGATAAGCAGCTAGCTTGCTATTGGACAAATCAACTATTGGACAACTCATAAATTACAATATGCATTTTCTTCACTAATTGCTATTGTGCAAAAGATCATATAAGTATTAAAATGCAAGATAAATTTTATAAAATTGCACATGACTACTTGACAACGCATGAAAAAAGAGGTGTAAAAGTGGAATCAAACTAAATGAAACAGCACAATACATCATCCATGACCATGAGTCTTAATCGATAAAGACAAATAATGATAGTACGTAAAGCCGTCTCATCTGCAGCTCATCTATTACTTGGCATTAGTGAATCGTAAAAAACTTATCGAAATATATACATGTGGGGTCTTGTTTTAAACAGTTTATTGCGAGGAACACCATGGTGCAATTGGATTTTAATTACGATACTTGGTTTAGGTGCTATAACTTTTTTTCTATTTCAAAAAATAGCTATTCGGAGATAATTAAGATTAAGTGAGAGTAACTCTTTTGATGACATCATCATACATCACTTTTTAAAAATCCTAATTTTTAATTGGAGGAGGCCCCTTAGTGGGTCTTAGGATTATAGGAGTATAGGATACTCTCTCCAAATTGCTTCAGCCTTCGTTTGATTTTTTAACCTCAAATCTATTAATTGTTTTAATTTTTTTAAAAAATATGTAAATATAGTTTAATTTAAGTTTTTTTGAAAGAATTTTATTAATAAAGTAAAACCATAACAAAAATAGAATATTTTGTACAATTTTTTTAAATACGACGAATGATCAGATTTAGAAAAAAAAGTCAAATAAACTATAATTTAAAACGGATTAGTACCATGTTTGTTTCTTCCCTGCGAAAACAAATATATAGATAGATAGAATTGGGGACCATTCTCGACGGGAGGAAAACACCAAATTGGTAGCGTAGGATCTTTGGCACACGCTAGAGCCATTCAAGTGATCCGAATTTGCATGCGAACGCTAGACCGCTTGGTATAGCTAGCGCTTTGCACCCTCGGCCTGGATTCAAACTCCCTCGAGGGCGGATTTGTTGGCCGGAGGAGGCATAGTCTATGGGTAGAAAAAATTCTCTCACTTGTTCCACGCCAAACCACAGGTATAAGGCTAACACAGTTCCGTTGTGTATGGGTGGGATAGGGGTTCATAGTGACCTGTGTGAGAATTTCTTCTTAGGCTAGTCTCAATGGGGTCTCATAGAGAGTGTCATGCATATTTATTAGGGCGCCACATCAGTAGATTTGCACTTTTTACATGAAACAAAGAGGGGAGAGAAGGAATTCGTTTTATCCCCACGACACGAGTTGGGCGACGTTTCCTACGCCGTGAAACGGGAGCGAAACTCCCATTGAGAAGGCTTCACGTTTCATCGCAAGAGGAAGGCGGGCTCGGGCACCACCGCTGCGGGCCATCTCGCCACGGGCGAGGCCGCTCCGCTGCGGACCATCTTTGTGAGCAAGGTGGCTCCGCCCCGGCGAGCCATCCGGCCGCAGGTGAGGCCGCCCCTGCCTCATGAGCACCACCGCCGCGCGAGCACGAGCTCCGGCGCCGACGTGCCGCGGCGCGAACGCGAAGCCCAGCCGCATGGGCCATCTTTCGGCGAGACAGCTCCGCCACGGGCACCTCCGCCACAAGAGGCCATCTCGCCACGGGCGAGGCCGCTCCCGCCGCGCTGTTCCGCGAGCGCGAAGCGCTAGGGCGCCACGCATGCCGTGGGCGCGAGCGTGAGCTGCAGAGCGCCCGGGCCATTTTCACGGGCGACGGCTCGCCGCATGCGTGCCATCTTCGCGGGCGAGGCCGCTACGGCGCGTCGTTGGGAAGCGCCACCGCCGCTGGGCCGAGCGCGAAGCTCTGCCGCGCGTGCCGTGGGCGCGAGCATGGTTTCCGCCGTCCGCCGCGCGAAGGCATCGCGCTGGTCCGCTCCGCGAAGTGGCGCGCGCACCGCTCCGCCAGCCCGACGTGAGCGAAACACGAGCACGAGCGCCGCTCCGCCCGGGTCAAGGACGCCTTGAAGCGTGAGCGCCACTCCCGTTCCACGAAAGCACGAGCGAGTCTAGGCGCGAAGCGCGAAGCCGCGCTCCGCCGTTCAAGCGAAGCGTGGGCTCCAAGCGCGAGCGAGGTCTCCATGCGCTGGCAGTGGGAGATGTCTTCCACGCGCGGCGAGGAAGCAGACGGGGAGGAGCGGAAAACAAGGGGGGAAGACACTTTGTGGGACGTATGGATGGTTAAAGTAATCATGTGAAACTGTGTGATGAAATTATACATTGAGACAGACCAGTTTTATATCAAGTTTCATATCTAGGAAATTGTGAGATGAAACCCTCCATTGAGACTAGTCTTAAGCACAATGCTCATTGGTGGAACAGGGGTACAAAGAAGCACTTATCCTATTTTAGGTCAAAGAGTACTTAGTGACATTGTTCCCTTAGGATTCTATTATAAGGAGAGGAAAGTAACAATTATTGCTTATATTATTGCAAGTTTATTTACAACCGTTGGAGATAAAGCATCACTATAAGAAACAAGCAACATCACTATCAGGGGTTTAAAAGAACCAAGACAGTGATAATAACTTAACACAAATCTATAGTACTAATTAACGAATCGACCAACATGCAAACCTACTATATAGTGCTTCTATGTACTTGCATGTTGCTAGTCTTATGCAAAGCAACGACTTTGTGATATTATTACGATTAAACATGAATCTTGTCTCCCAAGTGATTGGATTTTGCGATCTTCTTCAGGCCCCTTTGGCATGGCTATGGCTTCTTGGCTCTTTATCGTGGAGCCATGTCAAACTGCTATCTAAAAATGGCTCCTTGCATGGAGCCCAGAGGAGCTAAGGGCCTGTTTGGATCCAATGAACTAACAACTAGTTCAACTAGTTAGGTTTTATGGACTAGTGAACTAGTACTACGAGTCTTGGATTACACATTAATTCATCCACTAGTTCACTTACTAGTTCACTTATTTGAATCCTTATGGACTAATTTTTAGTCAACTAGTTACTAGTTCATGGGATCCAAACAGGGCCTAAAGCTATTGTTATACTGAGGCTCCATTTAGTGTGGCTTATAGGTGCTCTGGATCTGGCTCTGGCTCACAAACTAATAGTATTGTTTAACATTATAGTGTATAGTAGCAAGGAACAAAATGACTCTAACTTTGACAAAAATGAATTGGGAAAACCAGGAGTTGGAAGTGCCGCATATTTGGAGCTTTTCGGGCCTGATATAGTAGGAGCTAGAACCAAGAGAAGCCTCAATAAACAGAGCCTAAGGAACCAAAGTTGTGAAAAGTGGCTTCTCTTCGCTCCTCACAATTTTGACACTCATTATTACAAAACTACTACTAGAGTTGTTTTGTCAAATGTTTTTAAATAGTAAAATAAAATACACTGACTATCCTTAAACTTGGGAGACGGTGTCATCTAGGTCTCTAACTTTCACTTCTTGATTTCTAGGTCCCTAAATATCAATTTTTTTATTTCTAGGTCCCTAGTCTTATCTCGGGCTCCAAAAGTTAAAGGCCCAAGCAGGTTCGACTCGCTCCACACTATAATATGGCATGATGACTCGGCATTGATGTGGATCTACCCCTTGCATCCATAGTTCAGGGTTTCTAACGAACTTTCTCTTTCATATTGAGAAAAATCAGATTACTCTTGAAGTACTGTAGGTATACCTAACTGACAACAACTAGTAAATTTCTAGATGCGCATTTATGCCTGGATAGTTCATTAAGCAAACACATGATGTATACTAGTTCAGACCGAAGTGCCCTATGTCCAGTTCGAGCGAGCTGTGTTACTTAGTGTTGTTTATGGTAGGGGGTACAAATGGTTCAAGAGAGAAAGGGGCGGCCAAGTCTCTATGTGCGTGTATGATAGTGAGGTGCTCGATTTGATGGATGTTGTTCTAGTTCGATGCCTTGCCATGATGACTCGCCCTCTCTTTTATAGAGTAAACAAGGGTTTGGACAGAAAAGAGAGACCTCTGTGTGGCTTAGAAGATGACAGAGGGGTGAATAAAAAGAGGAAAAGATGAAAGAGAAAAAAACATGTGTGGGCCGTCCTTGCTCTTGAGGTCGCGTTGTCCTTCTTGCCTATGCATGGGCCGGGATATCGGGTCATGCCAGTGATTGTTTAAGAGTGTGTTGGTCGTACTTTGGGCAAGGTCCCCCATGCATGCACAACAGTGATATGGTGCTACAGCTGATCTTGACCTGCATCATACATGGTTAGGCATAATAGTGTCCCATTGCACTTATTGGTATAGGGCGGTATGGTCACATGCAGCCCGCATCGACCGTCAACACGAGCTAACAACGGATTAAGAGACTATCATGCCCTATGGTTGGCATGGCGCACCGGGTTCTCTTTGGTCAAGGTGTGGCAGACTACTGTGTGGGTTGTACAGCCGGTCATGGCTACAGCGCGTGCCCGTCCTCATATTGTGTCCCTCGTAATCTCTTGATGAGCTACATGTAACGGAGCATTTCCTAAGGTAGGTGCGGTGTGGTGGACCCCGCATTAGGGTTGTGTGAGGCGGAGTGGTCTGAGGGTCGAGCTTGGTAGGACCCCACCTGTCAGGAGGCAGGGTTGTGCGAGAGGGCATACTCCCCTAGGGTCGGGTTGGTGGGTCCCTTGAGGGGTCATGCAGGATGGAGCGATCCCTCAGGGTTCGAAGAGACTGTGGGAAGGTTTTCACTTGGTTCCTCAGTGGGTTCTTGTCGGTGTTTGACCACCGATGCCTGCCACGGGGTTCCCGTAGCAGTTGATTCGGATCTCGGCGAACAACTAGAACTCGGTGGTTTCACGCAAGAGACACACGGTTTATCCTGGTTCGAGCCCTCGTCGTCGAGTAAAAGCTCTACTCCAGTCGGCCTTGGCCTTTTGCGTTGGATTGATGTGTGATTGTGTATTGCTCGTCCGTTACAAAAGAGGGTGCTCTGGCTCCTTTTTATAAGGGAAAAAGAGCTAGAGCTATGGTTTCTAATCCTAGTCGGACTCGTAGGAAGTGTTCTGTTCCTATTACAGAGATTACTTTCTATTTGTCTAACTAGGATGATCCGCAATCTACTCGGATCTGTCCTTCATGTTCTTGTCCTGACGGGAGCCGTGCTGATAAGTAGCCGTCTATGTCCCGTATCGACAAGCCCCTGATCATTTCGAAGTAGAACTCGGGGAGCTCCTTGCTTCTGGAGTGATGCTTTGAAGTGGTCTAGCTGAAGAGTTTTTCTCTTGGGTGCGCCGTAGGCGCACTCATTGAGTGTAGCCCCGAGCCTCTTGGTACTTATTTATAAGTAGATGGAGGGTCTCGAGAAAAAAAAGAAAAAGTTGAGGGTGTATACCCTGCAGCCCCCGAGCCTTCGTCTGAGTTGTTTTTGGTCAATAAAGAAGTCGGGCGATGGCTTCTATTTTTCTTGATCATAGTTTTCGAGTTTTTTCCGAGTTCTCCTGTGTAGGTAATCTTTAGCTGCAGCCCCCGAGCTTTTTCTAAGTTCTTCTTTTAGCTGCAGCCCCCGAGCTTTTTCCGAGTTCTCCTGTGTAGGTAATCCTTAGCTGCAGCCCCCGAGCTTTTTCGAGTTCTCCTGTGTAGGTAATCCTTAGCTGCAGCCCCTGAGCTTTTTCCGAGTTCTTCTTTTAGCTGCAGCCCCCGAGCTTTTTTCCGAGTTCTTCTGTGTAGGAAACGGACAACGGCTCGTGACTTTTCTTTTACTGTCCTTTATGTCTGCTTTTATGGTTGGGCGTTGGCAGCTGGCGGTGTAAAAGCTTTTACTGTGCTGGGATATGCCTGGAATATGCTCTTTTGCTGCTCTCTTTTACTGTCCTCTTTTATTGTCCTTGTCAATGCTTTTCTGAATTGGTGAACTTGGTTTATGTACGCCGCTCTTGGCCTATAAATTGCGTCTCCCTTTCGGTTGCTTTCAGGGTCTTGTAGTATGCTTGTTCTTGTTCTTGTGACAATGATAGTTTGTGAGGTTGAACAGCCCCCGGGCTTCTTTCTTGTTCTTCCAGTATGGTTTTCTTAGTGGGTAGAAGAATTCTTGAGATAGGGATTAGAGGCAGACTAATCCTGGAGTAGCATTGTGATTGGAGGCTCGTTCTGGCGGGTAGAAGAAGTCTTGAGATGTGCCTTGTGCTGGGTCATTTTGCACTCTTAGTACCTCTTTTCCACTCTGCCAGGGCTAGGCTTTGCGTGGGAGGGTTGCCGAGCCGCACAGTCTTCTAGCTATGCGGTGCAGATCAGCCACCGATCGACGCACAGCTGGAGCTCTCTTGTTCACATGGGGTTCGATCCGACTTGTTTTTGGAGAGGCCCGATATGATGCTTGATCAGTCAGTGCTCCTTTTGGCGATCTTGGATGCACTGTGTTGGTGTATCTAGGTTGCTTTGGATCTGCTCGGCTCAGTCTGCCTCAGAGGTAGTCTGGGTCTGCAACGGCGACGGTCTTGGATTCTGCGTAGTTGTCTTCTATGATAGAATTCCACGGGGTTCCTTGTAGACCGTAATTTTCTTCTATGGCCAAATTCTACAGGGTTCCTTGTAGCCGTTGCATTAATGTTCTTTCTGAATTCGATGGGTCTTGTAAGACTTATAACCTTGTATCCTGTAATATTAAAGAATATATGTTCCTGTAATGATCCGAGTTGTTTTATCTTGAGTTTCTGGTTGTCCACCTTCGAGCCGACTTATTTTTTGATTGATATGAATACTGTCTATCTTTGAGTAGACTTGTCTTAGCTCAGAAGTTGACTGTCTTCATTCAAGTAGAGTTGTTCTTGGCCGTCTTCCTTTGTGCCGACTTGTTATGATAGTTTTGGCAAGGTTACCTTTCCTTGTAATGGCACAATATTTTACCATTGGTGGATAACGGGATTAGGACCGTTATCCCGAGATTTGAGGGTTTATTGGGCCTTTCCTGTTATTGCGCTTTGTATCCGTTGGCCTTTTTACCGTTGCCCCTTAAGTGGGCCTTTAAGACCGGGCTATAAATTAGCTGCGGTGACTGTTCTTCTTCTTCACCTTGCCTTTGCTTCCTGAAAACCTAGCGCCGTAGAAAAAATCCTCAAATCTTGCTCTTGCATTGCCACGCATCCTCCCCTTAGCTTGGTTGCTTGATTCGTTGTATGGGTAGAAAGAAAGTAGCGTCCAAGAAGTCAAAAGTTGAGAAGCCTGTTCTTGAGGAGGAGGTCGACGAGCAGCTGAACCCTGAATTTGCTGCAATGAAGGCCATTGCGAAGAACTTTCCCCCTCCGACTACTCAGGAGAAGCATCTGATCGAGCTGCAGGAGTGGGGGATGATCCAGCCTAAGGAGTTCTCTGGTTGGATTGCTCCTGGCGAGCATCGCGTTCCTGTTCCTCGCCCAGGTGAAATTGTTCTTTTTGTTTCTTTTGTTCGCGCCGGGCTCTGTCTTCCGGCTTGTTCTTTCCTTCATCATTTCCTTCACTATTTTTGTATCTCCCTCCATGATCTTACCCCTAATGGAGTCCTTCATCTCTCCGTCTTTGTTCATTTTTGTGAAACTTTCCTTGGTATTCCCCCCTCTCTGAATCTGTTCCGATTTCTTTTCCGTCTTAAGCCGCAGCCCCGCAATGATTCCCTCCACACCCTTGGTGGATGTGGGATTCAATTTCGGCAGGGGCGTAAGTCAAGCCACTTCTTTGAGTACGACCTTGTTGAATCCGTGAAGGACTGGTGGTCCGAGTGGTTTTACGCTGGAAATCTTGACGGGGGTGCAGGTGCTCTGGCTCTTCAAACCTACTCGGGGGTCCCGCCTGTTTCTAATGATCGGTGGGAGAAGGAGCAGCTTACTCCTACCGAGTTGACTCTTCTCCAACCTCTTTTTGATCGGATAAGTTATTTGAAGCAAAATGGCTTATCTGGTTTTGCTATTGTGGCGAGCTATCTTCGTCATCGAGTACAGCCTTTGAAGGCGCGGGAGCACTTTGGCTTCGAGTACTCTGGTGCCGAAGACCCTTCTTGTATGGTGGCCATGACCGAGTTGTCCAATGGTGAGGTGCTTATGCGCCTCCAAAAAATCTTGAAAGGAGCATCGGTGGTCCCCATGATTGGCTTTGAATACTCGGCCAGTAACCCTCCTCCTGCTGTAAGTTGTATTTTTCGCTTGTATTTATGTTGCTGAGTACTTTTGATTGAAGTTGACTTGTTTGCTTTTGTGTTTTTGAAGCCTTTTGGCAGGGATTTTAATGCTGACGCCTCTCTTTATGTTGATGGGGAGATTGCTCCTCTTCCGGCTCCTTCGGCTGCTCCTGGTCATAAGGTAATTGAAGGCCGAGTTGTTTTGCCGGGTGTTTCTTTGATGGAGCCTATTCTTCAGTATGTTCCTTATCAGCCGGTGGCCCTTCCTTGAATTACTCGTGCCGGTGGGAAGAGATCTGCTGCGGGTGATTCTTCTGCTGCTGTGTCTCAGAAACGGGCGCGTTCTTCTCCTTCCCCTCAGCCTTCAGGTAACCTTCCGATAGGTGAGAGGTTGTTTGATTTTACCTGACTTGTTTTCTTTTTTGGAAATTAGTCTTGATTCTTCTTTCTTGGTAGAAGGTGGGTCAGTTCTTCTCTTTGAGGATGAGGCTGAGGATGTTGATAACTCCCCCTTCTTCGCCGGTGAGTGTTGTCTTCCTAGCTTTGGCGTGTATTCTTTTTGCTCTTTTAACTTTAATTCTGGTTTCTTGTAGGTCCCGGCGACTTCTTCTCAACCTCCGGTTTTGGGACCCTTGCCGGGTCCTACTCCTTCGTCTGCTGAGTTGTTGGTGGATTTGGATCAAGTCATGCCTCCTCCACCACCTCGGCCTCGTATTGCTCTCCGTCGTGCCCCTAAGTAAGTTTTTCCTCTTACTGACTTCTTTTTTTCTTTCTTTCATCATTTGTCTTTAACTTGTATGGTTTTTGTAGGTTATCTGCCGCTATTTCTTCTGCTCCGGCTTCTGACTCTGAGAAGATGAAGAGTGTTGGTGTGGTGGGTCAGGTGTCTTTGCCTGACCCCAATCCTGCTGTGGAGTCTACCCTCATGGTGACTTCTTCTTCTGCTGCTGGAACTTCTTCGCTACCGGTTGTTCAAGCGGATGTGGCGACTTCTTCAGGAGCGGACAAGTTGCCATTTGCCCAACCCCTAACTTCTCCTCATTCTAGGGTTGGGTGTTCTCCTCTTTTGTCTCCTTTTTATCCTCCTTGGAATTCTGTTCGTGATTTGAAGTCGATGCAGGAGTTGGAAGAGGAGTTTAATCCGAGTTCTCACCTTAAGAAGCTTGAATTAGGACTTAAGTCCTTTGCTGAGCAGTTTCAGGTAGGATGACTTGTTTGTAGATTCTCTTGTCTTGTTCTTTTTCCTTAATTTCTTTTCATCTAAATGCAGGAATACGTCAGTGATTCTGACATCTCCTTTGGCTCGTCTGAGTCTCAAAAGAAGTTGTTGGATGAAGCTGGCTTCTTTGCGGCTGGCGCTTGATGAAGAGCGTCAAGGACGCCAGTCCTCGGAGGCGGCCTTGAGAGCTCAAGTTGTTGCAGCTGAGCAGCAGAAGTCGGCTGCAATTGAATCCGAGAAGAAGGCTTCTCGAGATCTTCAAGGTACTTGTGTATGCTTTTTTCTGTGTATGACTTTGTCGCTGCTTTTTCTCTGACTTCCTTCTGTTTTTCTTTTACAGCTTTGAAAAAAAAGTACTCAGAAGAGACTGAAGCTTTGAAGCTGGAAGTAAAAACCTTTCGCAACGACTCGGAGAAGGTAAAGGAAGAAGCTGAGGAGACCTTAGCCATGGCTTGGCTGATTAGGCGTGGTGCTGATCGAGATCTTTTGCAGGCCAAGGCATCGGTAGAAGACTTGTCCGTTCACCTGAAGGCTTCGGAAGACAGGTGGTCGGCTTTGCTGAGTTCTGTCCAAGGACTTGCTACCATGCTGAGGAGGCCTCAAGATGCGGGTCTGACTTGGGTTCAGTTTATTCCTCGACTGACCGAGCGGACCATCAACTTCGCCAAGGATGCTGTCTTGCTTGGCGTTCAGGGTGTGTTGGCTCGTATCCGAGTGATTGATCCCAACTTTCCTCTTGATAGAGTGATGGATGGGACTCATACTCCTGAGGATGAGCAGGCACTTGCGGAGTCTGAAGCCGCTGTCTTGGCCTTGGCTCGAGAGTTTACTGACCTTGTAGAGATTACGCCAGTGCGTGCTGATGGTGGTGATGATCATCAGTAGTAGACTTCTTTGTTGTAATGAAACTTTTGATGCCCTCTTAGGTTTTATATGTAAAAAGAATTTTCCTTCTTGAATCTTGTCAGATATCTTGTTGTTGTCTTGAAATGTTTGACTATTTTGTTGTCTATCATACTCCCTTTGGTGTTGTGAAATCATCTTGGAACAGTTAATGTTTCAGGCTGGGTTGCAGCCATCTTTGTACTTCAATGATTAGTTCGGACCGTAGGCCCTCATCCGAGTTCTTTATTCTAGAAGTCAGGATAGGTCGAGTTTTCTCTTGGCTCTCATCTAGTTCTGAAAAGAAGCTAGGATAGGGCAAGTGTTGACTTTTCTTAGTCGTACTCTCATCGGTATTGTGAAAACAACCCGGAATAGTTGGGCTCAAGCTAGGTTGTAGCCATTTTGCACTTCAACGATTAGTTCGGACCGTAGGCCCTCATCCGAGTTCTTTACTCTAGAAGTCGGGATAGATCGAGCTCTCTCTTGGCTCTCATCTAGTTCTGAAAAGAAGCTAGGATAGGGCGAGTGTTGACTTTTCTTAGCCGTACTCTCATCGGTATTGTGAAAACAACCCGGAATAGTTGGATAGGCTAGGTTGTAGCCATTTTGTTGACTTTTCGGACCGTAGGCCCTCATCCGAGTTCTTTACTCTAGAAGCTCATCGAGCTCTCTCTTGGCTCTCATCTAGTTCTGAAAAGAAGCTAGGATAGGGTGAGTGTTGACTTTTCTTAGCCGTACTCTCATCGGTATTGTGAAAACAACCCGGAATAGTTGGGCTCAGGCTAGGTTGTAGCCATTTTGCAATTCAACGATTAGTTCGGACCGTAGGCCCTCATCCGAGTTCTTTACTCTAGAAGTCGGGATAGGTCGAGCCCTCTCTTGGCTCTCATCTAGTTCTGAAGAGAAGCTAGGGCTCTTGTAATCAATGAATCTTTTATTGGGAAGAATAGTGCATTTCTTTGATTTTCTAGGCAAAAAATCGTCGCAATTGAGAGATGTGCCATGTATTTTTTATTGGATCTCCGTCTTCAGTCATTAGTTCGTAGGAAGCTGGTCCTGTCACTTTTGTCACTATGAAGGGGCCTTCCCATGGGCTGAGTAGTTTGTGCCTTCCATCTGGTTTTTGGATTTTCCGGAGGACTAGATCGCCCGCTTGTAAGGTTCTTGGTTGAACGCTTTTGTCATAATATCTTTTTAGTCCTTGCATATATCTTGCTGATTGTAGTGTTGCATTGACTCTGACTTCTTCTAAGCTGTCGATTTCTAGTCTCCTGGTTTCTTCTGCTTCTCCTTTGTTGTATTGCTCGATTTTTGGAGATGTCCAAATCAAGTCGGCTGGTAGTACGGCTTCTGATCCATATACCAGGAAGAAAGGCGAGTAGCCAGTTGCTCTGCTTATTTGAGTTCTTAATCCCTAGACTACTTTTGGTAGTTCATCTATCCACTTTGCTCCGTAATCTTTGAGATCTTCATATAATCTTGGTTTTAATCCTGCTAAGGATGAGACCGTTGGCTCTTTCTACTTGTCTGTTTGCTTGAGGATGAGCTACTGATGCATAATCAATGCTAAATCCGCAGTCTTGAGCCCAGCTTTTGAATTCATTGGCTGTAAAAGGTGATCCTAGGTCTGTAATTATTCTGTTTGGTATTTCGAATCTGTGCATAATTTCTTGGATGAATTCTTGTGCTTTGGCCGAGCTGTATTTTACCAATGACTTGTATTCTATCCATTTGGTGAACTTGTCAATGGCCACAAAGATGTACTCGAACCCTCCTTTGGATTTCTTGAGTGGTTCGACTTGATCGAGCCCCCAGCACGAGAATGGCCATGCAGGTGGGATGCATATTAGATTGTGGGCTGGAACATGTGCTTGTCTTGCAAATATTTGGCAGTTTTTGCGGTGTTTAACTAGTTCTTCGGCGTCTTTCAATGCTGTTGGCCAATAAAATCCTGATCGGAATGCTTTTCCGACTAGTGTCCTTGAAGATGCATGATTCCCGCAGCATCCGGAGTGCATTTCTAATAGGATTTCTTTTCCCTCTGCTGTTGAGACATATTTTAGTAGTACGCCTGATGATGCTGCTCTTTTGTAAAGATTGTCTCCTACTAATACATAGTTTTTGCTCCTTCTAATGACTTGTGTTGCTTCTGTTTTGTTACCGGGTAACTTCTTTTCTTTGATGTAGTCTATGAATACTTGCATCCATGTTGAGTTGTCTGTACTGATCATCAGGATTTGTTCTTGTTCTGTCTTCTTCTTCTCGTCTTCTTTTTCGTTTATCTTGATTGATGGTTTGTTTAGTTCTTTTACAAAGACTCCAGCGGTACTTTTGCCCTATCTGAGCCTAGTTTGGCTAGCATATCAGCTGCGACATTTGAATCTCGTAATATATGATGGATTTCCAGTCCTTGAAAATTCTTCTTAAGTTTTCTGATTTCTGCACAATAAGCATCCATGTTCTCCTTGGTGCAATCCCATTCTTTATTGACTTGGTTGACTACTACTACTGAATCTCCGTAGACTAGTAGTCTTTTGATTCCAAGTGATGTTGCGACTTGTAGGCCGTGGATGAGTGCTTCGTATTCTGCCTCGTTATTGGTAGCTTGCCATAATATTTGCAGAACATATCTTAGTTGTTTTCCGTCAAGTGCGATAAGTAGTACCCCTGCTCCTGCTCCTCCTAGTTTTAGGGAACCATCAAAGTATATTTTCCAATGGTCTAGGATGACGCCAGGAGTGGGTTGTTGTATTTTGGTCCATTCTGCAATGAAGTCGGATAATGCTTGAGATTTGGTTGCTTTTCTTGGTGTAAATTCTATCTTGAGTGCTCCAAGTTCAACTGCCCATTTTAAAATTCGTCCAGTCGAGTCTCTATTTCTTAGAATGTCTCCGAGTGGAAAATCTGTTACGACGACTACTTTGTGATCCTCGAAGTAGTGTCTGAGCTTTCTTGAAGTTATAAGTATTGAATAGAGTAGTTTTTAGCACGTGTGGGTATCTCACTTTTGATATTGTGAGTACTTCGCTTATGTAGTATACTGGCCTTTGTACTTTGTAGATGTGTCCTTGTTCTTCCCTTTCGACTACGATGGCTGTGCTGACTACTGAAGTAGTTGCAGTAATGTAGAGCATGAGATCTTCGTCTTTCTTTGGTGGTACTAATACTGGAGATGTACTGATATATGCTTTTAGTTTGTCGAAGGCTTCTTGTGCCTCTTCATTCTAGGTAAACTTGTCTGTCTTCTTTAATAATTTGAAAAAAGGTAGGCCCTTTTCTCCAAGTCTGGAGATGAATCTATTGAGTGCTGCCATGCAGCCTGTTAATTTCTATAGATCTTTGATGTCTGCAGGTGGCCCCATGCTGGATATTGCTTTGATTTGTTTTGTGCTTGCTTCAATTTCTCTTTGGCTGACCAGAAATCCGAGTAGTTGTCCTGATGACACGCCAAATACACACTTGTTGGGGTTGAGTTTCCACTTCCACTTTTTTAGATTGTTGAAAGTTTGTTGTAGATCTTCAATCAGAGAGTCCGGGTTCTTTGTTTTGATGACTACATCATCCACATATGCTTCTGCATTTTTTCTGATTTGATCGCCTAAACAAGCCTGAATTGCTCTTTGGTATGTTGCTCCTGCATTTTTGAGTCCAAAAGACATTGTTTTGTAACAGTAGGCGCCGAAAGGTGTGATGAAGGAAGTCTTGCTTTGGTCTTCCTCTTTTAGTGCAATCTGATGATATCCCGAGTAGCAATCCAAAAAGGATAACAAAGCTGATCCTATTGTTGAATCCACTATTTGATCGATTCTTGGTAATCCGAAAGGGTCTTTAGAACAATGTTTGTTGAGATCTGTGTAGTCGACACACATACGCCATTCATCCGTGTTCTTTTTGTGTACTAGAACGGGATTTGCCAACCAGTCTGGATGTAAGATTTCTTTTATGAACCCTGCTGCTAGTAGTCGGGCTATTTCTTTCTTTATTGCTTCTTTCTTGTCTGGTGAAAATCGTCGTAGTCTTTGCTTGATTGGTTTTGCTCCTTTGTTGACTTCGATTTTGTGCTCAGCCAACTCCCTTGGGACTCCTGGTATATCAGTTGGTTTCCAAGCGAATATGTCTTTGTTGTCCCGTAAGAAGTTGGTGAGCGTGAGTTCCTATTTGATAGGTAGGTTTGCACTGATTGTAGCAGTCTTGGATGGATCACCTGTTCCCAGGTCAATCTTTTTGGTGCCTTCTCCTTCAGCTGTGGTGAGGGTACTTTACTTTTTGGCTGGGATTTCCATTTCTTCTGTTCTTATTTCGCTCTTCGCCGAGTTGATTTCTCCTTGTACTTTTGAGGATATCGTATTGCTTGTACATCGCATTCGTAGGCTCGTTTTAGATCTCTCCTAAGAGAAAGTACTCCATGTGGTCCTGGCATCTTGAGTAGTAGGTATGGATAGTGAGGTATGGCTAAGAATTTTGCTAGTGCTGGTCTTCCCAATATTGCATGATATGATGATTCAAAGTCCGCGACATCAAATTTGATAGTGAGGTATGGCTAAGAATTTTGCTAGTGCTGGTCTTCCCAATATTGCATGATATGATGATTCAAAGTCCGCGACATCAAATTTGATGAGCTCTGTTCTGTAATTTGTGGGAGTTCCAAATGTTACTGGTAGTGTAATTTGTTCGAGAGGCATAGCTGGTCTCCCGGGTACTATCCATAGAATGGTATACTTGTAGGTGTGATCATTTTTGAGAATTCTGATCCCATTTTCTTCAAAGTGTCTGCGAATATGATGTTGAGTCCCGCTCCTCCATCGATGAGTACTTTGGTTACTGTTATGGCGGCAATCGTAGGTCCGAGTACTAGTGGATATAGCCCTGCATTCCCAACACTTGTCCATTGATCTTCTCTCAAAAATTGTATTGGATATTGGGACTAGTTTAGATATCTGGGTGTTGCTGGTTCTGCTGCCATGATTGTTCGCCAAGCAAGTTTGTCTTCTTGTTTGCTTCTAGAGCCAGGTACTCCTGAGAATATTACTGATACTGTTGCTCTTGGGTTTTGGAAGCCATTGTCGGTTGTGCTATCTTCTTCTTTCTTCTCTCTGTTTTCTTCTTTGTCTTGTTTGTCTTTCTTCATATACCTTTCTTGGAAAATGCGACATTCTCCCATAGGGTGAATTCCTATTGGATGATAGATGCATTTCATATTTTCAAGATCTTCAAATCTTTTTGCGGGTAGAATTTCTTTCTTTCAGTGGAAGCCACCATGTTGTCTGAGTATCTCTTTTTATTATGATAGTCTTGTCTGCTGTCTTGATTGTCCCATCTTCTTGAACTGTCTTGATATCTCGAGTTGTCCTGATATCTCGAGTTGTCCTGGTATCTCGAGTTGTTCTGGTTGTTCCATCTTTGGCTGTTTTGTTCGTTCAGGTTGTTTCGTCTGTCCGAGTTGTTTCTTTTGTCAGAGTTGTTTCTATTGTCTGGAAACCTTTCTCGTGTCTTCTCTTCTACTGTAATCATCTTTTCAACTGTTCTTTTGAACTCGTCGTTTATCCGGGGTTTTCTTTGCAAAAATCATGAAACATCCATCTTATTTTCAATCCATATGAAAATGCCTCTATTACTTCTCTTTCAGTGATGTCGTGTACTTGGGCTCTTAGTTCCCCAAATCTTCTATAGAAATCTCTAAGGCTCTCTCCTGGGTTCTGTTTTAGTCCTTTCAACTCGGCCTGGGTTATTGGATGTATGAGTATTCCTGCGAAGTTTTCACAAAAGGCTTTTTGAAGGTCACCCCATGTTTTGATAGATCCAGGGCGCAATTTGTCGAACCATTGAAGTGGTAATGTTTCCAATGCCATTGGAAAAAATAATGCTTTGATGTCATCATCTCCTCCAGCTAGCTCAATTGATTGGGAATAAATTCGGAGCCATTGCATTGGTTCTGTTTTGCCATCATACTTTGAGTGGTTGGACGGTTTGAATTTGTGAGGCAACTTTATCTTGTCGGTAGTCTTCTGCTGGCGAGAAAAAATCTGTCGGGTACTTTTTCTGGCTTGTAGTCGGAGTCTGCTTGACTGTCGTATCTTGAAGTAACCCTAGGAGGGCTTTGAGGTGGTGTTGGTAGTCTTTCTCTATTTTCTCCTGTTCTTTCGATCCAGTCGTGGTGTGGTTGAGTTCTTCTGCTGTGGTTTGGAGTTGATAATCTTTCAAACGCAGAAACCCTCCGACTTCTTTAACTTGTCTGCGCAGATGGAATGTGACGAGGAGGCACTCGGTTGTCTTGTATTCTTTGTGCAGTGTCCCTGAGTAGGCTTCTGAGTCTGGCTTGTTCTTCACTTGGTCTTTGTATGGCTTCAATTTCATTGATTAGCTCCTGTATTTTATTGACGGGGTCAAGTGTAGCCCTTGCCGCGGCTCGTCTTTCCTCGGCTTCTTTTTCGGCCCTTTTTGATTGTACTCGGCTAGCTCTTCTTCATACTTGCGCCATGCTTCTCTTCGTTCTTGAACTCGATTCCTCCTCCCTCCTTTCTTCTTGTTTCTTCTTTCTCTGGCTGCCCTCTGGCTGTCAGTCTCTCCTTCTCTCGTGACGGAATTTGCTGGAATATCAGCTTCTGATTCTTCTGAAGATCTGTAGTTGGGTTGGACTGGTGGTACTAGGGGTTGTCTCATCATGAACACTTCTTTATGCGTATTGGGTGGATAGCCGGGTTCTTCTCCTTTCAATGGTTTACCATATTGAAAAGGAACGAAGGTGGAGTACTTATCTTGTTTGAAGATGTTCCATTGGTCGAGGTTGTAAGATTCTATTGCCTTCTGAGTGATATTCTGATATATCCGTGCCGAGTTGTTGAAACCGTAGTGAAAAGAACTTGGCTTGTCTTGTAGTTTTGCGTTTTCAGCTTTCTCTGACAGCTTGAGTCTTGAAAAAATTTCTTGCATCTTCGGCTCGGGTTCTTGAAGTAGTCGACTATGGAGAATTCCTTGATCGTCTGCTTCGCAGACCCAGCTTCCGAAGATGAAAGTCGATCCCGCCGGGAAGATCATTGTGTTGTAGGTCCGTCGAACCTTTGACGTTGATTTCACCGAAAGCCCCTACCTGGCGCGCCACCGTCGGTGTTTGACCACCGATAGCCTGCCACGGGGTTCCCATAGCAGTTGATTCGGATCTCGGCGAACAACTAGAACTCGGCGGTTTCACGCAAGAGACACACGGTTTATCCTGGTTCGAGCCCTCGTCGTCGAGTAAAAGCTCTACTCCAGTCGGCCTTGGCCTTTTGCGTTGGATTGATGTGTGATTGTGTATTGCTCGTCCGTTACAAAAGAGGGTGCTCTGGCTCCTTTTTATAAGGAAAAAGAGTCAGAGCTATGGTTTCTAATCCTAGTCGGACTCGTAGTAAGTGTTCTGTTGCTATTACAGAGATTACTTTCTATTTGTCTAACTAGGATGATCCGCAATCTACTCAGATCTGTCCTTCATGTTCTTGTCTTGACGGGAGCCGTGCTGATGAGTAGCCGTCTACGTCCCGTATCGACAGTTCTGGTTGTACTTTACATGATGTTTAGTTTAGCTACAGAAGGATTAGACAAGGATTTATGGATAGTGTTGTAATGTCCTGTGCCCTTGAGACAGAGCCGCTTACATCTGCCATCTTTAATAGGATTAATACTGCCCTCACAGACCAATACCAGTCTTTTATGCATACTTTGTCTTCAGCCATGCGCACCTGGGAAGAACTTTCTAGTCGGTCACCCATCGCTCCAAGCCAAGCACGCTTAACTTTAGAGTTGTTTTCAGATGGACCCCTAGAAAAAAGTTACAACTTATTGGTATGAGTATCATATTAATCCTATTAAGCCACGGACCGGGGTGTTACATCCCCACCCCCTTAAGAGATCGACGTCCTCGTCGATCAACCCCAGGCTAGGAACTCCTCTCTTGGTCACGTCCGTGTGTCTAGTGCCAGCGTATGTGTCATGCTGTCACACCAGCCATACGCACCATGCCTGCGCAGCGGCTACATACGCGCCTGTGAAATCGCAAGAGTCAACTCTGATACCACTTGTAACGCCTCTCCTCCTTGAGGTTAGGCCTGCTTACATCTGTCAGCTTTAATAGGACCAATACTACCCTCATAGAACCAATCTTTTCTGCGCATTGTGTCCTCACTCATGCGCACCCAGGAAGAACTTCTTGGTTGGTCACCCATCGCTCCAAGCTAAGAATGTTTAACTTTGGAGTTTTTTAAGATGAGATCTCCGAAAAGAAGTTACAACTTATTGGTATGAGTATCATATTAATCCTATTAAGCCCTGTGTCGGGGTGTTACACGTGTACACCGAACCAATACATACCCTACTCTTTCTTGCCCTTCTACCATCTGATCCTAAACATGTTTAGTCCAATACGTGAACTTACATGACAATGCTATCTAGGTATTAAAATTCCAACACATCTAGATCCTGGCCTCAAACTTATTAATAGGTCACACAAGGTACCTAAACTCGTAGATAGATAAGAGAGGGGACGGAGATGAGATAAAGGGATGACATGTGGGCTTGTATGGGAGGGAGTGGGGAAGGAGATGAGATAAAAGGATGCCATGTGGGCTTATATGGGAGAGAGTGGGGAAGGAGATGAGATAAAAGGATGCCATGTGGGCTTGTACGGGAGAGA
Organism: Chrysopogon serrulatus; assembly: GCA_015844335.1. Lineage (NCBI taxonomy): Eukaryota > Viridiplantae > Streptophyta > Magnoliopsida > Poales > Poaceae > Chrysopogon > Chrysopogon serrulatus. The sequence goes on along the minus strand of JADLZL010005421.1, from coordinate 30,696 downwards.
GTGGGGAAGGAGATGATATAAAGGGATGACATGTGGGCTTGCACAGGAGGGAGTGGGGAAGGAGATGAGAGGAATGATATGTGGGTCCCACATGTCTGGTACATATAGTCAGTAACCATTTATGTGACTTATTGTAGAGCAAGGCTGATTTGGACCTCATGTGGCCCAATTAGCAAGTTGAGGGGCCTAGATCTACTGTTTTGATAGTTAACAACCTAGATGGCACTGTCATGCAAGTTTATGAACCCGTTTAACAAGTTTGGTACCTAAAAATGCAATGTTGAAAGTTTGGGACCTAGATGGCATGATTGTACAAGTTTAGATATTGGACTAAACATGTCAAATTGATGTTCATGCTGAGTCATCATGCTACATCAGCGTATGGAGCAGGTCGAAACCTGTTTGGACTTGTGTTGGAGCCTAGGACAAGTTTGCACATCCAAAAATTGAGAATAGAAGTTTGGGATCCAGATGACATGGTTTACTAAATTTAGGGCCACTGGTATATTTTACTAGTTTTAAAATGACTATAGATCCACTAGAGAAGCTACTCAACAGGAGGAGTCAGAGCTAGGGCCTCCTTTTTTAGGAGTTGAAGCCCTGCCAAACTAGCCTAGTTGGCATTCAAATGGTCACGGAGGGTGGCGATGAGCTGGTGTCTATACCTTGAAAGATTGGGTGGAGGAGATGGGTGAGGTGGTGTGTGTTGGCGGTAAGAGAACAACATATGAGTTGATTAGTTGGAAGTTTGAGATTAGTTGTTATTTGTTGAATTACGATATGATGACAAGAAAATGTGTTGGATGGACATGACCTTAGGTCCCCTTTTCATCCAAATCCTCAGGGAACAAGCAGGGTCATACAACTATTTGAGGCATATATATGCATTCAAGTGTTTAATTTTAGAGGTGTTCTTTTTCATTTTAGTTAAAATTTTAGAATTTTTTAACAAAATTGTGCATTCAATGCAGAATTTGAGTTGCAGTAGACACCTATCTAAGAAAAAAAACTCATTTTTATTTATCCTTGCATAAGCTTTAGTTGCTACGCAAATTTACTGCATGTTAGAGCAACTTCAATAGTTCTCGATCCTAGGTTGTCATTCTTATTTTTTGGATAAAAAAGAAAACACCTTCTCCAACGGTTTCTCATTTCAGGTTGCCATATATCCCAAGTTGGCTGAAAAAATCTCCGCACACGCATATATGCGTGCTCGACTCCGCACGGGCATCCATCTGTATGAGAAGAGGTGGAAGAACATAAATATAATTTTGTTTCTCTACTCCGGGTTCCTGATGTAAGTTAGATTTAGGTTTAGCAAATAAATTATACTAAACTATTGAAAATAAGCTCTTTTTTTACTTGATATATCTTTTTAAGAGTTGGCAAAATACAAGATTTATTAAGTAAAATATAGAAAACTATTGAAGATGCTCTTAGATGATAATGTCATTTATACATCTCTAGTATAATATTTCTGTTAGCATTTTTTATGTGTACTTTTATGTGCTAAACAATATTTGGTTGTAACATGGTAACATGCAGCCACCTATAGCACAGGATGTGTGGTTCCATTTCATAAGAATTGTTTGCATTGAATTATCTTTGCTTGGAACAAAAAAACTAGTGGGTTTTGGCCGGTGCCAGGATGAGCCTGAGAAAACGGACTGCCGCTACGAATGGTGGCAACACCGCGTACGTGGAGCGAGCAGTGCACACAAATGATATCACGGGGTGGCGGCGCGGCATCTATTCCCGTTCACACGGGAGCTTGCGTGGTCGGCACGGGTTGCCCTTGAGCCACGTCGATCAGGCCCCGCTTGCGCTCGCAGAATTGTCGTTTTGCTCTGCTTTTTTCAAACCCCGAGAACTCTAAGAATCCTTTCCATCTAAAAAAGAATCTTTTTTGTTTTATTCGATGGATGGAAACTCTTAAGATTCTATTACAAGTATATGGTACGGATTTGGATTTTGAGGATGCTGTTGTTCGGACTGAATTTAGCGACTTCATGTTCAGGGTTTTGTAAAAAAAAATACTCAAATTATGTTATCCGTATAGATTTAATTGCTGATAAAGTCAGGCTTTTTGCTGCTGCTATGGCTGGAAGTCAGCCTGTACATGGTCCAGTTTAAACAGTTTGTAAGCAAAATCTAACCCAATCCGTATAAGATGCTATCTATCGGTTTGAAACCGGCAGTTTAATTCATGGTTACCACGGGTTGGGAAGCAGTAATACGGTGGCCATGAACGCCTCCTCGAGCCCAAGCCTCTTGGCATCACCATTGCCTTTGTTGCTGTGGCACCATGCAACATATATTCCCCCAGCGAGGATGTCATAGCTGTGCTGCAGTTGGGGGATCAAGGACGAAGGGGACGACAATGATTCCGCTGTCTCTGTCACGGCTACTCTGATCGGTTTCCGCATCGACGACGAACCCAACAAGGAGGACATGGTTGTGCTACTGTTGGGGGATCTGATGCACCACTTCCGCTCTGATTCGACACATCGTTTCCGCTCCGATCTCGATCTCGTAGACTCGCAGTCTTTCCGATCCCGCTGTCAGTGCAGCGCGCCCCAAACGGTTCCTGGATATGCGCGAATACCTGCAGTCGGATCAGGCGCTCCTTATAGGTGGTGGTGTAGTGTCCCTGGTGGAGTGGTGGTGCTGCTACAGTGCCCCCCATCTCGCCAGCGGTGGTTGTTCCGTCAATTGCTCGAGGAAGAAGACGGGTTCTGCGGTATAAACCGTAACCAAGCCAACCCGTGTGTGGCCTTGAATACGGTTTGCCATGGGCTGGTTCAGGAGTTGGGCCGGGTTGTAACCAAGCCATGTACAGGGTGAGTTGGAAGGCCTCTCTCACAATCATGTGGTCGTCATTGGATGACGCATCTGGATGAGCCAAGTTAAGCATGGCCATCCTCGACGCGCGCAGGCGGCCTTTGGTTGGTTTCCATCATCGCGGGGATGGGTTTAACGTGGCTGGCGATTGGTTGCCCATATTTGCGCTTTTACACAACAAATAGAAAATAAGCCTCGCACGGTACCATGCGAGCTAGACCTACAAGAAACGGATTTCATTTGGTCTTAGCGGAGCTTAGCGAGGAGGCCGCCTTTGCATCCGCTGGATCAGGCCCTCTGATTTTCCAGGTAACCAAATATTCATCTTTCATATTTTTGAGTCTGGTTGGACTATATTTACTCAACTAATAATCAAGCCCTGTAAAAACAACAACTGCTACTGGTTGTCTGCTTCACAGGCAGCCGAACATATATAATCTATGGTCGTGCATCGCCTTTACTTTTACATCGTGAGGTGTTCATGCCCATGCCATTCCACCCAGTTCTACACCATCCATGTCAGTACGCCAACTTCATCCTGGGTCAGACCATCTCCAACAGGAGACCCATTGCACTACGCAAATATAAAATGGATCTCCAACAGAATATCTAGCTCCAACAGTATGCAAAAACCTATTTTAGGTGATAGGAGAGGCATAGCCTAAATCTGAGCATTCTCTTATGAAAACCTTTTTGCTGAAAGAGTTGTTTTTTTGTCTTGTGTTGTAAAAAAGCTAAAATTAAGTATGGAACCTTTCATATGTAGTGCTACCCAAAGGACAAATAAATGTTGTATTTTTGGGTTATATTTTGGATTATGGTTTGCTGAAGACAACGTAAATTACTGTTCAAATTGTCTTCAAACACATTTTTCCTAGCCCAAAATAGTTGGAACCTCGAGGGACACTGTGCTGTACGTACAAGCTCACTATGCTATCTATTTGTAACGCCATGCTTTCGATGTGAATTTGTGAATCATATTAGGTGTCTTTGGTTCAGTACATATTCTTCGATGGGAGATACATGGATGTCATGAGCAGGGTTTAGTTCATGGATAATTTGAACAGGGATATATCCATCACGGTCCATACGAGAATATCATCTATAGATGCTAGATAAGCTCACTATAAAAATATACCATATAAAATTATCAATATTTTCGAATCTTTGTCATTAGTAAATAAATTAAAGATTATAAGTATGTTATATTATTATTTAGTAATTATGTTGGTAGGATTAGCGAAAGGACATATACCCTGTAGTCTGATAGTTACGAGAGCCTCAAAAGAAACTAAGATTTGAGGTTCGACTCCCCATCGGCGTGAATATCCAGTTTTCAAATATGCTCATAGGAGCAGGTGTGTATTCGCAAAACTTATGATGGTAGGATTAGTTTTGATAGGTGCTAATATGTTGATTGGTGCAGATCTTAGCATTCTAATTAGGATATGAGTGGTGCTAATTAACATATTTTTATTTGTAACTAGTGATTATCACGATAAAATTAGTATTAATGCATATTTAGTGTCTAATTAGTTATTATTATTTTTAAATAATAGATATAATTAGTCAATTATTCTCATTCCATCTACTTTCATCCCACCGTCACCATGATCTCACTAGGGGCAGCATGTCGGCCACGGTGTGGGTAAGAGGTAAACTGAGTGAAAGCCTTACTTTGGTTTTGGATAATTGATAAAAACCTTTGAGGCTAATCCTATTGTGCTAAGTGTGTGTCGTAAGACATAAGATGGTCCATACCAAGTGGTGGAGACATGGAGGAGATCATAGTGACAGTGGTGAACTCCAAAAGATAGTGATCAAGTGCTCCACTCCTTGGAAAATAAGAAAGAGAAACATAAAATGGACTCAAGGATACCAGGGACATTTTGTTTTGTCACGCAAAACGCCAAGTGAGTGTGAGTGGGTTTAGGATAGATAGTCGTACAATTAAGAGGAGTATTCTCGAAGCAAATATGGTTGTCAAAGTGCCACTAGGTGATTCAATAGTATGCATGTGCATTAGGACCTAGTGTGAGCTAACTTAACCCTTGAAAATGCTTTGAAAAATGCTAACACACATGCATAGGTGGTAAGACACTTTGGTGTTGGCACATAAAAGTAAGGGTTGAGGTGTTTGGGTCACTCACCCTCCTGCCGAGCTTGCTCGGTAGGATTCAGAGCTTTTTCAGAGTGACCAAACACTGGTCTAGTGTGCACCGGACACGTTTGGTTCACTCAGGCATGGTTCACGCGTCCGCTCAGTAATGAATGGATGTGTCCTAGAGCTCTTTGGAATCGATCAGACTCTGGTGGTGAGAGCCAACTAGACGCTCTGGTGTCACGTCTGGTCATTGCTAACTTACGCTGGCTTCAGCGCTAGGGTGAAGGCAGATAGTGGCCGAACGCATCCTGTCACCCTTGACCGAACACGTCTGGTCATGAAAATTGCATTCTAGAGCTCTCTAGGTAGGGATCGGACGTGCCAGCAGTCAGGGGCGGATTCAAAGGGGGGGCTGGGTGGGCTCCAGCCCCCCCTTAAGCCTTAAATCTCCACTAAAATTACTGTAGCTAAGTTTTAAATTTATCACTAATTTCTAGCTCTAGCACAAAACTTCAATTACTTAGCCCCCCTTAATCCTTAATCTGGATCCGCCACTGCCAGCAGTGGCGCATCTGGCCATTCCTTAGGATGTGTTCGGTGCTAACTTGAATCTTGTGTGAGTATGCTAGTCGTTGCACGTCAACGATTGAATACAAATGACTAGTACACGTGGCTATGATAGAGCGACCAGAAGCTAGACTAGACCCATCCGGTCGAAGTCGTAGCGCACGTCTAGTCAGTGCGCCATGAGCCCTATTTGAGTGTAACCGTTGCATTTTTGGGGGACTCTATATAAGATGGTTGGCTAGCTCTAGCTCACTCTCAAGGACAATTTCATGCTTATACATCCTTGTGAGCTAAAACAAATCTCTTCCACTCATCTCCATCATTGATTTATAATGTAGTGAGATTGAGAGTGATCTTAGTCCATTTGCTTAATATTCTAGCATCTAGTGGCACTGGAGATCGAGTTTGCCACGGGTTTCTCTCATTACTCTTGGTGGTTGCCACCATCTAGATGGCTTAGAGTGGTGATGGAGGATTGAACACGAGTTGGTGATTGTTCGTGGTTACTTCCCAGTGATTTGTGAGGGGTTTTTTGAGTCTTCTCTATGGGAGATCACGAAATGTATCTCTAGTGGATTGCTTGTAGCTTATGAATCCGCATCTACTAGCCCTTTGAGTGACATAGAGATTATAGCAACTAGAATTGTTAGGTAGATGGCTTTCGTTTTGAGTAGGCTAGTATAAAAAACTTGATCGCCTTATTTGTTACTAACCTTTTTGGTTTAGTGTTGTTGTAAAATTTTGTATAGGCTATTCACCCCCTCTAGCCATTTATGACATTTCAGAGAGGTACGAGGCTACCACCAGTGATTTGGTGAAGAAGAGAAGAAACAAAGATTGCATGAGTAGGGATGGAAACAAATCGGATTCACATGTTAGATCGGGTTCTCACCTTTTACCACATTTTAATTTGAATTCAAATACGGATATAAATATTTTCAAATATGAATACAAAATGAATGCCTTAGATTCAGATTTACATTAGGATATTTACTCAATTCACATCAAAGCTCATATTGTTAAATTCAACATACATAAATAAAATTTTACTACTAAGTTTGTAGATGACCAAAGCAGAAAAAAATTTCAAAGTACACATCTAATAACCTCCAATATCGATATTCAAGATGGGAATGGGCCGACCCGGCCCTGGCCTTGGATCCGGCCCTATGGCCCTAAGGCCAATTTTAAGGGTTATGGGTCGACCTATTTCATCAAAACGCTATGGCCTCATTGACCCGATGGGTAACATGGGTCGACCCAAATATTTTTATACATGTCTTGAAAAATAAAATAAAAGATTGTGGTAGAAAGCCGTGAAAGCAAGAAAGGAGATGCCCCTGCACTTGATGACCGGGTTTGTCATCACTTGTTCAAACGTAACGGATCACACACAATCAACTCCATGGAGGTGAAGCTCACGGTCACACTAAACTGTTTGTCAACATCAAATCCATGGATACGAAACACATCGATCAATTCTATATGGATATGAAATTTCCAAACAAAAGTGAACATTATTGCAAGTAAAAGGTTACCTGTTATCTTGAAATGGTTGGTAATTTTTTTGGATTATTAAATGCACCCATGTTTCACTGTTAATAGTGAACGACGGTTCCAAGAATTTTTATTTTTTTGCCCTTCATAAGTGATTATTATTGTGTCCCTGGTTATTTTTTTCCACAGTTTTGTTTCTTTTCCACTTGTGTAATAGGTCTGTTCCTTAATATGTCATGCTTCATCTTTGTTTGCCGAGAATACATTTTTTCCTCCACCCCTCTCTGTACAAAGTGAATCATGATTTTAGTTTTATCCATTTTCTCAAAGTGAACCATGATTTTAGTTTTATCTATTTTCAATTTTAAATTGTGATATTTCTCAATCAACTTCTAAATATAGATGTGTTACCAATTTGATCAAGCATAGTTATTTTGAAAAAGAGCAAAAAAACTATTATTATATAATAATTGGGTCGACCCATCATACCCACTGGGTCAATAGGTTTCGGCCCTATTGACCCATTTTAGAATTTGAGGCCGGCCTCTATGGCCCATTGGCCTTGTTTTTGTGGGTCGGGTCAACTACCAATGGGTCTCGACCCATTCCCATCTTGAATCGATATGAACTAAATTAGAATGGATAATATTTAATACAATAATAGGTTCAATGAAGAAATTTAAACAAAAATGTTAGGCAATAAGTAGCTATTTTGCTTTACCATGTTTTTTATAATTGCAAAATTATTACATAAGTAGAGAATAAAGTATGCATGTATATAATACGAACAAGAATATCTCATAATAAATATAACTATCAATAAATATTTAGTAATTAATTATATCAATTACTAAATCATTGTTTATCTTGAAACCATAAATTATACAAAAAAAATTACATTAGCAAAAAACAATTTAAAATATTAAAACAATTTGAAACAAAAAATATTATGTTTAAAATTAATTTAATAATTATGTACTACTCTCTTTGTCCTAGAAAATTATTACTTTCGCTTTTTAAAAAACAACTACCAGTATTTTTTATCTCTATATCTCTATCTTATCTTACGACTAAAAAAGCCTCAAGTGTCATCGTCACCGGCCCTTAATCGGACCGCTCCCTCCTAATGACCCGCGAACCTCCGTGAAAAAAATACGGAATCGTGCCCACCCAACCACACAACTCCGCCTCCCCACGACGGCACAACCCCACGACCACAGGCCTGTCTGTGTGCATCCACTCCCACACCCGTCGCACGCCTCCGCCTCAGCCCCGTCGTCGCCCGTCTCTCTCTTGCCCAAGCCAACGCACGGCGTCACTGCTCCGGCCATCGCACGGCGTCGCTGCTCCGGCCATCGCCGCGGCGTAGCCGCTCCGGCGCTCTGCTCCTCCGCCCGGTGCCACGACCGCCTCCCGACCTGCGCCGCTGCCTTCACGACGCCGGGCCTCCTCGACCTGCGGCGTCGCTGCTCCAGCGCCGCCCGGCGTCAGCCCACGTCGTCGACTCCAAAGCTCTGCGCAGCCCTGCGCCTCCACCGGTGCCACGACCGCCTCCTCAACCTAGGCAGCCGTCTCCCGACCTGCACCGCCGCCCGGCCTTCCTCGACCTGCGCCGCCGCCGCCTCCTCGACCTGCGCCCGGCGCCCGTCGCCGCCGAGGTCCCAGCGTCCGCCGTCGGCAACCTCCGCTCCCCGCTCCCGGCTCTCCGGCGTCCGGCGTTCGCGCAGGCCGGCCTCCGTTCGTGCTCCAATACGTAAGTTTCTCCAGGGCTCTGTCCTCATTCTCATGTGCTCAGGGGCTGCGCCACTGCTACGAATCCAATATGGAAAGATCGCATCAAGAATCGAGTTATCATGTATCCCATGAAGTGTTTCCTAAAATGCCTAAGAGAGAATAATGTTCATTTCTTTGGCATCTACTGCTTTTGAAAAACGAATGGAATTCTTGCTCGATTCTTTTACAGATTGCTACCTTCTAACCGGCCGGCCTCCAGCGCCGCCCCCCCGGCTTTTTGCCGCCGCCCCCCCCCCTGTGCCGCTGCCCCGCTGCGCCCTAGGCGGCCCTGCACCGCTGCACTGCCGGCCCTCAGTCCCCTGCTGTCTGTTCTTCTATGCCATGTGTTCTTCTATTTGTAAATTTGTAAATTTGTAAATAATTTGATGACATTTGTCAATAGTTTGACAGATCTTTCCCTGGTGTCTGGAATACATAGAAATAATTTGTAAAATTGTTTTGAAAAATTTGGTATATATTTGGGTTATTCCCAGATTACATCACTTTCTCTGGCATTGTTCTAAAGAATAGGTTTTCTGACAATGCCAACCTGTAAACCATACCCGAAATAATTTAGTTTAGAAGATGCCATATTTTCTGTTTATTGCTATAAAAAAAATGGAGCTCAGTCAGCCTAACATTTGATCCTGATTTTGGATAGATCACATCCCAGATGGCTTTCAGAGATAGCTGGGTTTGCAAAACATTTAAGGAAAAATGGCTACCTTAGAAGTGTTAGTGACCTGGGACAAGAGCTGCTTGGGCTATTTTTTTAAGAATGGGGTTACTGAATTTACTGAGTTTGTTTTGCTTCTTAAATAACAAGAGATAATAAGATGCAAAACTGATATACCTATATTTTGCTTACAGTTTCCTAACCGACTCTGAAACTCAAGCATCTGTCAGGTTTTCTGCATAAGAAGGTATGAAAAATCTATCTCTAATGATTTCTTTGTGCTGTTTTATTTACTACAGCATCTGTTAGTGATGCTTATGGAATTGTTAAACATTTATTCATCAAGAAGTAATCTGTGCTAACCAAATTCAAGAGACCGAGAGTTGTAACACTCGAAATTTCTTTTTCTTTTCTATATTCACTGTCTCTATCAAATTTATTTGTTCATACCAGAAAAGTAGAAAAAGTCTCTTCGAAAAAACAAAGTAGAACTAGAACAAAGCCTTTACGAAGCATGCAAAGTCTCTTTTTTTCTAAAGCTGTCCTACAGGCCAAATCAAATATATTGCTATGTATAGAACAGTCCCTTCTCTCCCAAAGCTGTCCTACAAAAACTGATTGACAAGGCCCTGGAATCCCATATTTCTCATAATTAACAATGATGTGATTAAACAGACCAGCATTGGCCAGTTTGTAGTTACTTGAGTCATTTGTAGTTTGCTCAGGCTTACGAGGATCTTGTTCAGTTCAGCCAATGTTTCAGTAGCAGCAGCTGTTCAGTTCAGTGTTGGCAAAGCTCAAGCAAGTTTTTTGGCACTTGGCAGGATGACTCAACAACAATGGCTATTAATTTTGTTTGGAGTTCCCATTTTGTGGACCTTATAGAAATCCAATTTTATTCCGTTAAGTTTGAAGTTGATGTGATAGTATTGACCTAATAGGAGGAAAAGAAAAGTAATAGCAGTAACCTGAACTCTGATAGGCTCAAAGATCCTTTGCCTATTGATTTGTAATAGCCGGTAATTGTTAATGCAATCCAGTGGTGGTGCAGCAGAAAGAAGTTCAAGGCAGGGCAAGGGTCCTAATCTGTCATCATCGACGGCATTGTCACTCTCAGGTTAGCTGAGCCATACATACACTTTTTGTCCACTTTAGATTACTGCTGCAGTGAAGAAATAGCAAACCGAGAAAAAGAACAAACAAGCATTAACTACAACTGAAAGTACCGACTAAATGTTCAGTTAATCTTAGTGCTCTTGATGTTAGTTAAATACTAAAGCTTGTGCTTTTTTTTTTCTCTCTTTATAGTTTTAGAGATGTTATCTTCTTCGTGAAGCAAAAATTAGCACCAGGGAAATAACAATAGCCAGAAAGAAAACATGTTAGTTTCCATTAGTTCCTATGTATACCAGGCCTATATTTGTTTTGCTTTATACTGATACATTTGTATTATTGTGCTTCGTATTAGACAAACAATTGTGGGTTAATTCAATGGAAAATAGCGGACACGGCCAAAATTCTGCCTCAAGGTGCTTATTTTCATTGACCTTTCTCATTTTCCTTTTGCTAATGAGGCTCTCTAATTCTTTGTTGTGTATCTGTGCTTTATACAGATTATGTTTGCACCAGGGAAGATTACAGTACTATTGAAAGCATTATGTTGCAACCAGAAAAAAAAATATTGGTGGACATCCAGGGAGTAACTGTAGAACGAAAGGTGTTGGAATGCCTCCTACGTGGTAATAGCTTTGTGGAGGGAGATGTAAGTATATCCATGCACAGTTCAATGTTTCAAAATGACTTACTCATACTAACTTATTGCTTCCAATGCAGGTCATAACTGCATACATCGAGCTTCTTAGGGCTGAAAAACATCTCCAAAACAGAGCTGGTGGAACAGTATTCCTAGAGAGCACATTCAATACAAGTGTTCTAAAGCGTGATGGCAAGATGAGTGAGGAACATCTCAATCATAAGGTAGATTATATAAAGAACAGGGTGTGCGACTATTTGAAACATGACATGGTAAAATTGTGCATCTCTACCCATAAATATCCTTCTCATCTTATACTCATCTTATACAAGGTGTGTCCATTCTAATATTTTTACTTTTCATCTAGGTGTTCCTTCCAATCAACATCAAAGACTGTCACTGGTACCTTGCAGTGGTTGATGGTACAAACCAAGAGATACGTGTGCTTGATTCATTAGGTAAAATGGATCGTACCGATGTTGCCTATACGGTTAGTAAACTATTAACTTTATTTATATTCTTGACTATTCAGTATTTTATCCTTTTGTTACTGACTATGTGGTTTATTAGCTAATTGGCCTACAGAGACACATAGATATTATAGCAAAAGAGATCACAGACCTAAAAACAAGGTGGGATGACCTTCAAGTTCAAGATTGGCCAATATGTGAGGAATTCACAAGTCCTGTGCAGACGGATGGGTATAGTACTCCATCATCTGTACCATAAAAATACAAAAAAAACTTATTGACGCATTTTTACATGTCAAATTTACATGTTTCATATTTGGTAGGTCATCATGTGGCTTATTCATGCTAAATTACATGGAATACTGGAAAGGAAAAGGAGAAGGGCTATCAGACAGTGTAACTCAGGTATATAGGATTATAACAATGTTTTATTTGATGATTCATTATATTTATTTATACTGACATGTCATCAATAAATAATATCCATGCTTGATGTTGTGTAGGGTGATATGAAAAGCTTTCGATTCAAGCTACTTGCCATCCTGTTGAACAGCCAATTAAATACAAGTGAATGGTGGTTGACTTCTGAAACTATTGCAAAGGAAGGAGGAAGTACAGATGAAATTGAAATTTTAGATAGGCCTGTGAAAAAGAAGCAAGAATGAGAAGTCATATGCTGCGAAGAAGATTTAATAATATCCGGGGTTTCAAATTATGTAAACTCTATTAATGATGCTGCTACTTTAGAGTAAGTCACCTCTATTACATATACCTACTATTAAAAATTGGCATTTTCCTTTAATCATATGCATAAGTTTTCTGTAGGTCCTTTGCAAAAAAGTTATCTAACCTGCTGCAAACAACTAAGGCACGCAGTCTTACAATTTGTGCCTTGCCCATGGGTCAACAAGAGTTAAGAGACCAAGTTTGCAATTATATCATGACAATTGACCATGATATGGCTTTAGAGTAAGATTATTCTTCATGATAAATATTCAAGCATATATACTTCATGCTGTTACATGTACACAAAAATTTATGTTTTACAGAAAGAAATGGGTTGTAAGTTCAAAGCCTTATCCAATTGTTTTGAGCCTCAAGAAAATCCAAGATATATTAAAACTGGACAAGGGAATTCATGAAGATTGTTTTAACCTAGTAGCACGCAAGTTTGCTTTTGAAGAACTAGAAAAGTTGAAGGGGACAAACAAGGCTGTGTCAAAGCACTACATGGATTTAAAGTTTTCGGTAGGTTGTTACTTATATAATTTCATGGTATATAATCTCACTTTTTTTCTTTCACGTTTCTAAGGCTTCCATCCATTATTATCACAGGTTGCGTGTCAAATTTCAAAAGGTGATGAGTATCGAACAAAAGTCCATTATAAACAGCTAGCGAAATTGGCTCTTGAATGGCCCTGGAGAAAATACGATGTCGAAGAATGCACATGGGTAATGTTGTTTCTCTTCTTTTGTTCCTTGCAACTTTTGTCTAAATGCCATATTACTAAGATGTCCCTTTTTAATTCCAGATTCTTATGCCACTTGAAACAAGTCCGGGCATTTTTAATCTATTTGTTTTGCATATTTCTAAAAGAACTCTTTACATACTAGACCTTATTACTAAACATGGTGAATACAAGATTCATCCACTAAAAAAATATACAGACCAAAATTCAACGAGTTTCCAATTATTAAATTATTACCTACCGTCCCTAAGTCAAGTCATGGAAGAATCATGCTCTTCGTGGAAAGATGATTTAATCCTCTTTGATCATAGAGCTGCAGATGCAGGCCAATTTGAGTTAGACCGGTAACTACTTTTGCAATGGAACCTCCTTTTATATTCAACTATATATATATATACAGTAGTAACAATTTAATGCTTCATCGTGAAATTATCACCTTAATCGGTTTATAATGTTCTACTTGCTATGGAATTGTGGAATGGCAAAAAGCGATAGAAACACCCATTTGCACTGTATTCTTCTCTATACATTATTTGTACATTATGTACCCATGTTCACCTCAATATATTTATTAACTATATGTGTATAAAAATATGGCAGAATGCATTTGAAGTGAGGAAGCACATTTTGCTACATCTACTCACGTACACAGGAAACCAAAATGAAGCCAACATACCTGAAGGTGTACGAGGATATCTTCAAAGCTATAAGTCTAAAAAAATGAATTAATGCTTACTTCTTTCCTGTCTAAGTGAAGTCAATCAACAATATTGTATTAGTTTTATTATTTTTAGAAAAATTAAATTATGTGCTTCAATTTTAATTATTTATGAATGAGATTTTACACATATGTTTGTCTGATTTGTGTGGCATAAGTTGTTTGTATTGATTTTTTATGCTGGTTATATAGTAGAGTTTGTGAACCTATAATGCCGCGCTTTCCATGAACTTTGCTTTTTTGATTAAAATGTCACTTTAATGTTGACACTCTCATCATGCAACCGTAAGTATACATACAACTAAAAAGACCCAAATGATATCGTTTTAGTCTCGCTAATCACCCCGCCCCTCGCTAATCCTCCCCGCCCCGCGGTAATCCCCTGGAACCGTCGCCCACGCACGACGCGAACCTCGCCCCCGCCCCGTCTCGCGCTCTCTCGTGCAACCGCTGCACCCAGGTCCTAGCTCGCACGACTCCCGGTTCCGCAATCGTGCGAGCAACGCCCAGCTCCGGTGCTCCCACCGCGCATTTTGCCCCGCCGCCGCTCCGCCGCAGTCTGCGCTGCTACTGGGGACGGTGCCCCCCCGCCGTTTTGCTCTGCCCGGATCGATCTCTCTTGCGCGCCACCACTCCGCCGCCGTCGCGCTGGTGTTGGGGACCGGACGCCGCACTCGTCGTTGCCCTCCGCCATCTGCGTCGCGCTCGCCGTCTCGTTGGTCGCATCTCCGCCGTCGTCGACCTGCCGCGACCATCTCTCTCCGCCGTTGTCGCGCTGGTGCTGGGACCGGACGTCGCGCTCGTCGTCTCGTTGGCTGCGTTTCCACCGTCGTCGACCTGCGGCGACCATCTCGTCATCCTCGCGCTCGTCGTTGCGCTCCTCATCTGCGTCGCGCTCGTCATTTTCCTGCTCGCCTTCTTTTCAGCGTCGCTAGACGCCAATGGCGAGGCCGCCTTCGTCATCAGCGCCAACAGGAGCAGGAGGACCCCGACGTGCAGACCTCGCCACCAGGCCCCCTCCCCGTTGCGACCGTGTTCTAGCTCGCCGCGTGCACCTTGCCTCGCTTCCCTGCTGGTCCAAACTCATCGTCAGCTCCCGTCGCGAACAAAGGAGTGTGACTTGCCTGTTGACGCCCTCACCACTGTCAGCCCGCCGCTTCTTGGTGTGCTCCTCCCAAATCCAACACAGGTGCCCACCCTTCCCAGATCCTCATTTGCACCATCTCCTCTTCCCCTTCGCCTTCCCCTTCTTGATTTGATTTGATGATTAAGTGCAGGATGTGTTCCCTGTAACTTCTCTTGATATAATGTGAGTTATCGATTGTCAGCGCAAGTCTACCTGCACAATAGAAAGGTTCTCATTGAGGAACCATCGCGGCCAGGCCACCAGACGGCCAAGAGCTCCTCTTCAGTAGCAGCAATCTTATCTTCAGTAGCACCAAGGTGAATTTATCTCTGTTGCAATGCAGATTTGTGTTACCCGTGGGGGAAGGATTTGCGTTGTAACTGTAATAAATACCAATTGTGGATGCACGACCCTGATTAGTGGAGTACATCCATGAGCAATGCTTTTGAGCTTCCGGTAACATGAGAACAAATATGTATCCGTATTTATAATCTGAATGTCCGTTCCTGCTCCTGCTCCTCCTAGAGCCGTTTGAGCTTATATCTCGATGAATCCTAGAGATGCTTCCTTTCTTTTCTCTGCATCCTATATTTCATTTTTATTGCACTGTTCCTTCTCACTTTCAGTATTTGTGCTGCTTCTACATGTTTCAGACTGATGGAAGGACTCTAATTAATTTGGCCACCTCCATCTGTTACTCTCCTAGGTATGTGGATGTTTTGTCTTGCTCTGCCAATGCCCATTGGTTCAAGTTTGTGTACCATGAATGACATCCATTGTGCCTGTCTATTAGAACATCTTGTTAGGCTATGTCAATTTTGTCTGAAATTAAAGAGAAGATTAGAAAATATGGACGAACCTAACATAGCCAAATTTTTTAACATATAAATTAGTGCAGTGATGATATTGTACTTGTATTCCCTGTAAATGATGGGAGTGTTTAGCTCAACCTGGGCACCAATTTTACAAGCCATCTTCCCTTGTTTATTCGTTTTTATTCTGCAAGTTCCATTCTTTGCTTCTCTTTTGCATGCATGTTTAGCTGATAGTAGTCTGTGCCCAGGTCGTTTGTTTATTCAAGCACTGTAGGCTAATCAATGCTTCGTTGGCCTTCAGATATATTACTTCAATCATTATGCTTGTTCTGTTATATTCTCAAGGCAATAATAAAAGCACTGTAGGCTAATCAATGCTTCGTTGGCCTTCAGATATATTACTTCAATCATTATGCTTGTTCTGTTATATTCTCAAGGCAATAATAATTAATAGTACTTGATTTAGTATCTTTTACGATCACTCGACAATTAACACATCGAGAAGAATAATGTAAGGGACTTCAATAATTTATATTTGAAGGTTTTTTTTTTTTTGAAATTCACTGTGGCCATTCCTTAATGGTAGTTGTAGAGAACTGAAAATCTACAGGTCTTGAATTTTAACATGGCTGTAAAGGGTCCTGGACCAACAAGTAGTTGAGTTAGTTTTGGGTGTCGGTGACAGCGTAGACCCCGGCTTTCATTTTCATCTGCCACAGCAAGGGAGAAGTGTGGCAACATTAGTAAAAAGGACTTGACCAGGACAGTGTTGCAACCGGCCAGAACAATATAAACATGAATACGTTTTTGCTTCGCAGGTAGATAGGACTATACGAAGAACTGAGATTTCTGAGTCTTTTCAAAATTTGCTCCGATGAAAGTAGTTTATATATTTATATTAACAGAAGTTATAAGATTTCTGAGCTAATGCACCTCGATGAAGATCTAAATTTTTATTGGCCTTTGATCACTGCCACTCGACAAGGCTAATGCACCTGCATCTACTAACAAAAACGGTAGATCTCAATTTCTTACCTCTGAATCTCTTACCTATGTCATTGTGTCAAGCTTCTTCCTTTTATATATGTTCCTTGTGCTGCAATACAAGTAGTTTGATGTTGACAGAAGAGAGAAAAACAACTAATAAATTGGGAATGCTATTTATATGAACAGAGTTTATTTTTTTTGCTACTGTTGCAGTTATATAAAAATCATAGCTATTGTCTTGAACCAGACTGTAGATATCAATGATTCATTTTAGTGTCCTGTTATTAAATGGTTAGGTTCATATTTGTTTTCTAAATCATGCTCTTTGATTATTTCCTTTTGTAGGCTATAAGCAACAACACAGGGGCAGTTATGGGAGCCTCAAGATAATTTAAAGGTAACTACAGACTGCAAAGAGAACACCCCCAACAAGGCTGTAATACAGGTGCAGAATGTTGAACTTTCACACCAAACTACATGAAAATGAAACTTGACTTATGAGGTGTCAACTCCACTTTTTTAGCAATCCAACTGTATTTCAGTTGACTTATTATTTCATTGGCATAACCATGTTTCCAATTCATAAGAAAAACATTGTGACAATGAAGAATTTTTATTGAGAAATGTTTCTACAAGCTTGTTAGCCTCTAAGTGGCTGAAGAAATAAGTTCCAAGGGATAAACGAGTATATTTTTGTTGATTTTGAATGTTATAATTTTATTTTCTAGCAAACTATAAATGAATAGACGAACGTCATTGTGCACTAAATTATGTGTGAATTTATGTTGAATTTATAACATGTCTCTTTTCTTCTATGGTTAATATTTAGCTTTATAATAAATGGATAAGATTTTACATATATTCTACTTGTGTGGCTATTTATCATCCATTCTTTGTCTACCCGTAGCTACGCACGGGCACTCAACTAGTAAATAATAAATGTCATTGATTAGTATCATATTAGTATCATCTAAAAGGTCTTTCAATCTAGTTTTTAACAAATTTATTTGGAGATATAAATATTGTAAATATTTTCTATAAATTGAGTCAAGCTTGTGGCACGCACATCAAAATGACTAGTACTCCCTTCGTCCTAAATTATTTGTCATTTTTTATTTTCGTAACATAAATTTAACTTGATTTATAGAAAGCTCGTGTAATATTTATCGTCAAATAATTTTGTTAAAAACTAGTTTCAAAGTTCTTTCCGATGATACTAATTATGTTACTAATCGATGATACTTATTATTTATAAAAATTGCCAGCCTTTGTTTCTCGGAAAGCGAAAACGACATATATTTTAGGATGGAAGGAGTATACATTAAAGTATTAAATTAATACTAAATATTTATATATGTTGTATTAATGAATCTGCTAAATAGTTTCATCATTAATATTGAAATTAAATCATTAGTCACCCGCCATGGGGAGAATACTTTTAAATAGATTCAGTATTATACCTTGTCCTTTGGGGATACACATAAAAATCAGATATTCTATATTTTTATTGAATGCAGATCCAGAATAGGATAGAGGAAAATACTGAAAAACAAATTTGAATACATCCACATTAGAAATGGTTATGGATCAAATATCCATATTGCAAGTTTTAACGTATACAGATTCAGATAATTTAGATTTTCAGACATCCATTTTCATCCCAAGTTGGCAAGGTAGAAAGAAGAGAAGAAAAAAAAATAGAACAAAACCAGTACATATACAGTAGCACCAGTGGATAGTTTTTCTTTACTCCACATATTTAAGTTTGGTGGAACATCTTTGAGGAGCTCCACCAATTCCGGATCTCGTACAACTAGACCATCTGAGTAACTTTTCAAAGAGTGGACCTATTTTTGATGAACCTAGACCCGATAAAGCTATTCCAAACAATCTCAGTAGTATGCTGTGTGGAGGTGCTGACTGCCGAATGCTGAGGCTATCCGCACTCTTCATCCTTCTAAATCTATCCTTTAAAAAGCTTGGTCATCAAGATTCTCTTCTCTATACTCAATTTTTCCGCACCAATTCATCCTTTATATCATCTTCTATCCATTGTAGGGTCCACTTGCCACTTTATTGAAATATATCTATATGACATCTTGTTTTAAAGGATTTACTGAAACAAATTTAATGGTGCAATTAGAATTTAATTTGAATTTTTATTTTGCGAGTTATAACATATTTTAGTTAGCTAGAAACAATAGTAGCAGTGGGCCCCACAGCCGCCCCACAGTACCAGCAGCTTTTCTCCCTCACTGCTTTGCCGCCCCGAGCAGCAGCAATTGGGCCCACGCCTGTAGCGGAGGTTCGCGACTGTCGTCAAATCTGGCATTCAGGCCGACGTCCGGTTGCTTTGCGTATTGTTTGGAGGACAGGGCTGCAGCAACTTTTTTCCTGTATATGCTATGGAGGATCGCTTTTCAGGACGAGTGCAGATAGTCTGAATCTGGAATTGCCAGAGTTGCCTGTACTCCTGCTTGCTGGAAACAATCAAACAAGAACCTAGTGTGACTAAGGGGGTGTTTGAATGGGCGGGGTAAATTTTTGCTCCGTTCTATCGAATCTAGTCACACATGCATAGAATATTAAATGTAGTCTAAAAAAAAATATTTACACAGATTACGATAACTTTATGAGACGAATTTTTTAAACCTATTTAATCTATGATTTAACAATGTGCTATTACAGTAAATATTTACTAATAATGAATTAATTATACTTAAAAAAATTTACCTCATGATTTCATAACAAGTTCTATAATTTATTTTTTTATTAACATTTAAAAACCCCTTCCAACATCCATCCGATATTTTGATGTGACAATCAAAATTTCTTTCACACCATTCAAAGGCAGAGCCGGCGTGCCTGCCTTTTCTTCTACCTAGATCACCGGATTCGGCAAAAGGGGGCGGGTGGCTACTGCGTTTGGTGATTTGTGAGAGCCGAGCCGTAGGGCAGCGGCAGCTCACTCAAAAAATGGTTGGTAGCCCGAGGCACGCCATTGATGGCTGAACAACAGGCCAGCAAGATTGCAAGAATCGTTGAACCTTCCTTCCAACGGAAGAAACAATAACAAAAAAGAGAAGCGTAGTACCACCCACATCAGTTAGTCATTAGAGTAGGCGAACAGGGACAGCAAATCAGGCTAGCTACTGTGCTTCCGGCGACGGCACAACAATACTAGCGCAACATTGGCACCGTCTCTCCGGCGACCTGGACTAGCCTAGCAGCCACAATACAGGCAGTCAGCGGTGCGCCGTGACGAGGGTCTCGATGAAGCGCAGCCCGTCGAACCGCGGCACGAACCTTTTGTTGCCCCCTTCACGGACACCGTCACCTGATAATGCGTTGGCGCTCCTCCTCTTATTCCCACCATCATCCTCCCTCGAAGCCGACGGCCGCTGTGCCTGCAGGTTCGCCAAATTAAAGAAAGCTCTGTGATGTGATTGTAAGCGACCAGGACAAGAAGCCGGCGGGCGCCACGCCACGCCTCCCCCTCAAGAATACCAGATCCCCGCCCAGGTCAGTCCGCGACACAGAGGGTTTGCTAAAGCGTACCGTCGAGGGAGACGCGGCGGAGGCGACGGCGGTGGCAGCTGCGGAGGCAGCGGCCGCGGCAGCCCCCCACCTCATCGCGCGCCTAGCACAGGGACGACGACTAGAGGAGCGCGGGGCTGGGCAGCCACTCGGGTCCAGGCAGCGCCGCTGGGATCTCACGGGACGGTGGGCGGCCTGCGCGGACGGCCACGGCGCGCGTGAATTTATGGCGGAACTCGGTCGGAACCGTGTGGGGGCGATTCCATCAGATTGGAGAGCATCACGGTCCCGGCGACGCGTCCGCCGTCCTCTCAATGTGGGGTGGGACCAGCTTCCTCGTCTCGTGGTTCGAGGGTGGTGATGGGGCCCGCCTTGTGTGGGCGGTGCGAAGTGGCGTCGGGAAGCCGCGATGCAAATTGCAAACCCGGCGGCCGGCGCTGCAAACCCGGCGCAGCGACCAAGGAGCGGTATCTCTACCACGCTGTTAACGCAGAAACCAATCTCTCTAACGCAAAATTTGTTAACGCACTCTTAAAATCAGCCCAAGCTTTCCCGTCGTTGCTTCTCTCTTTTCTCGTACTAATCTTTTGCGCCGAGTTACAAATACAAGAAGCTCCTCTGTGAAGCAACCATGCTTGGAGAAGATAGCATCAAACTTCCGATAATAAACCTAACTCTCCGTGCTTTAATCGAGAATGGATACAGGGTCGTCGAGCGAAACCTTTATTAGGGGTAGAGCTACCTTGTTTTGTTGACTTATTGCTTTCCAGCAAAGCGTGCCGGCCCTATCTCTAAAGCACCAAACTTCCACATTTTAGGAGATGAGCAGATATTTTTGGTAGCAGGAACGACAACCCGACGGACAATCTCATGCAGCCCATGGCCCGGCGGCCTAGCACGGGCACGACCTCAGCACGGCCTGCTCGTGCCACGGACCAGCACAAAACGGTTAGAGGTCTGTACTTGGGCCGTCAGTCGAGCCCGTAGGCCGACACGACATGACATGGTAAATAAAATAAGATCTGGTATCGGCCCGGTATACTTTGGCATGCTAAGAGGTTAACATTTTTTTCTCAAAAAAATAAAAAAAACAAAGAGCAAGGCCTAAGCCCGGTCTAATTCTGCCGTGGCCACACGCGAAGGTGTAGCACCGCGACCATCAACTTCCTCCTGTCCGCATTCTGGAGCATGGCGGCCCTCCATGACCTCGCCCATGCCTGCATGCCGGTGGCCGGCCTCCTCTTCCACTCCCTCCGATGGCTGGCCGCACCAACCCTCAAGCGTGACCTCCTCCCAAGCATTGGGCCGCCTGTCCGCGACGACGGTGTCGAACAGGGGTAGCCCCACCTGCGCCCCCCGCTAGCTCATGCCATCCACGGTTCTGCTGACTGCCTTCTCTTCCCCTTGGCAAGTGTTGGCATTTCTAATGTCACTACTAAGAAGTAGAGATAAATCCTACCCCTAGCAACAACGTCAAAAATGGTCGGTATATAATTAACTTGTCATTAGCAACTAGCCACCTATTTATCACTATCATTCCTAAGCATGAATTAAGTTGTCATCCTTAATCATATTGCTTAAGAAATAACTATAGATTTATATATATTCAATATGACTAGACAAAATAAATGATATGAATATAAAGATAAGAATATAAACTAAGATCGGTTACGCAAGCGGACGATAATTATACCATTGTAGCATTTTACCTAGGGAAGTCTACTAGGTTGTCGATTTATATTTATACCACTTTGGAAGGTCTATATGTAGGACTTATAAACTATAACTTATACTATTGATGTGAAAGGCAAACCATAACTAGAATCCTACTCATAACAGGGATAAGTCACATGATAAAAGATATATATGATAAATAATAATAATGATCAGTCATCATAAATAGATAAACATTAGAGCTCTTCTAGTCATAACAATAGCTAGCCAATGGATAAACTCAGGAATAAATACTAAGGTAATTCAATAACTACGTCAATGAATAACTCTAATTAGTGCAACTACATCTAGCAATCATTGTTAAGTTAACCCTATATCATTATCACATGTAAAGAGGCATCAACTAATGAGGGTATTAAGACACAAGGGTCACCTCCTTCACGGCCGTGCCCATGCTAGTCCCACGTGCGGAGGGTGGACTACGAGAGGAACCAACACAGCTGTTACCTGCGCGGACTACCACACGTCCCCGCACGTCGGGGTGCACTCGCAGATAAACAAGATATCTAGACACTACATCTACATATTGTCTACCATCTACCCAGCGACGCTTGGGTAAACGCTATCTGAGCAATTACATGAATTCAATAAGATCAAACCAACTATCCTAGACATATAATCAAAGTAGACAATGACTATTGCAATTAAGAATATATAAGAGATTAAGAACAATGTTGTCTGAATCATAATGAATACAATAAGAGCAAAGTACTAGAACTATACCGAACTCCACGCTCCAGACAAACGCCCGGGGGCTCCGATTCCGCCAAGAACTAGAACTCTTCTACTTCTAATCTAACTAGGCTAAAGCTATGAACTAGAGAGGCTCTGATGAACTAGAGAAGGCTCTTGATGGCTGGATCTCCAAATGACTTGATGCTTTTAGGGAGGGGGTCTACCCCTTTATTTATAGCCCGGTGGGATCGACGTGCACCGCAGGATCAAACCGACGTAACTAAGGGCCAAGATGACTCCTCGTAGGCGGTGGAGGAAGCTTCCAGAAGGGGGGGCCGAAACCCTAGAGTTGGGGTGCCGGCTGGCGCCATGGTGGGGCCGGCCGGCCCCTCCTGGCAGCCCCTCGGGCCCCGGTTGCTTCAGGTGTCTTCTAGATGGTTTCTGAGCCCAATCATGATATTTCCGTGGTGGATAAGTTTTCGTGCTAAATATGCACTAGAATCCCTCTTTTTTCAGTTTTTCTAAAAATCACCTTGGAAAATAGAGAATATGCAAAACTCGTGAAAATTGTCAGATAAAACCTTAGACTAGTGTGTTTTTCTTGTTTTCATTCGGGTAAAAAGCCCTAGTAAAAGTTGACGCTAACGAGTGTCAACAATACCTCCAAGCTTACCTTTTGCCAGCCCCTTGGCAAACAAACTAAGCCTAGCTGATATTGTATTTGGATCAGGAGTTGTTACAATGTCATTATACTTTCAAGTACACATGCTTTCAAACGAAAATTTTCTCCGGATCAAACAATGTATGGTCTAACCTTCAAACTTACTCATTTTACCTGTAATATGGGGCTTCACAGCTTTTGCATAAGTCTTGAGCAATCGAAAGATAGAACAATCCAGCTAAGTACTATGTCTCAAATTCTTTGCAATACCAACATTCCGGAGTTTTTCATAAGTTTTTAGAATAAAACTCAGAGTTTAATTGTATGACACCCTCAATTCTCTCAATGTATGTGGTATTTATGGTTCTCTCTTGAGGCATTAATGTTGTTATGCCTCCTATAGCTAAAGGTATATATAGTGGGGCTTATAGGAGTGGCAATAACAAGGATAGGCATATTTGCAAAACATGTATTGTAAAGTCAACTAGTGGATCCACAGAGAGTCGAGGCATACAATCAGACCAAGATATGCATGTGTATGGAATATAGTGGATAGGTGCATATGTGTTATTTATGGCTAATTTCTAATTCTAGGGTTGCTCTTTGAAAATAACTCTCTATTTGAAATTTTTCTCAGGAAAGACATGGACTATCTTTATTGTTATTATTTTTCTTTATTTAGGGAGGCGGGCATCTAGTACCCATTGTTTTAATTGCTGGGACACTTGTCTATCTTTTACTCCCCTTTTCTTTCTTTCTTTTCTTTCTTTTCTTTTCTTTCTTTTGCATAGCCACATGCATCTTTTGAACACAATAAATGAATTGAGAGATATAATCAGGACTTAGAGCATTAAAAACAGGGGTTATCCTATAGGGTGAGTGTATATTTTTGTGTCCTCTCCCAGTGTAGGAGGTGAACATTTTATGATGAACATGTATGGAAATATGGTGAATGATTGCGATTACCCCTAAAGTAGGAATAATGCATATGTGGACTAGAGTGTGCAAGTGTTTCTTAGTTTTAAAAGCATGACAAGACTCTCATAAGGTATACAACACAGGTTGACTGAACTCAATGCAAAGCAAGCAGCTTTAAATGTGAAAAGGTTTTCCTATCCTTTAAGATATTAATTTTGGCTTTGGTAGAAATTCACATTTGTCATACAAGAGCTCATCATGTAATTTTTAAATTTTCAAAGTAAACCTCCAGAACTTAGCAATGCTAGGAATAAGATAAATAGTAGCTCAACCTTCATGAATCATATCAATCAACTACCTAGACCTAGCGCAAGCTTATGCCTCCACAATTACGGTTCAGAATAAATTCTCCAATTAAAACAACAATGCTTAGAACCAGGGAGATTTAAAGTTTGGCAACTAGGTACTTGGTAAGCATTATAACAGAGCAACTATTCATCATTTTCAAGATAAAATTTTAATGTTCATCAGTTTTTAATTATCTCTAGCCTAGACTGACTCTAAACACACTCTAATATAATTAATACTAACTAAAACTTCTTTTTATTGGTTTTTAGATTTTCTTTAACCAAAGACTCATAAAAGACTCAACAGGCGTGGACCTTTATGTGCCCACATATTTTTGGTATTTTATGACTATATAAAGTAGACTCAAAAATCGCTTACGTATAGTCACCTGATAACTAGGGGATGCTCCTCCCCTAAGCTGGATGGTTGCAATACTTGGTGTAAATGTCCTTTAGAGTGAGCTAATTAGTAGCGGACCTGGTGGGTGCCACTGATAGACTCTCTCTCCTTGCTATGATGTTATTCCTGCATAAATACTCTCCACAAAGAGAAACCAAAACTCAAGGCTCGAATTTGTTAATGGGTTAGCGGTCAACCAAAGAGTAATTGATCACCTTTATGGGCTAGCTTTAATATTGTCTAATTTAAACATGATTTCACTTTTCTCTTATTTTTAAATTTTCTATTTATGATGTATGAATTTAAATATGAATGCTATATTTTGTTATTTTTATTTTATGCCACCACAGCGGATGTTCCTTTGGAAAATACCATAGGGTATCCACATGGGGCTTTGTGATGCCATGAGTAATGCAGTAAATATTTTTATTATTTTTATATCATTTAGTGTGTAAACAAAATTATGCTACTAAATAAATTGCAAATGCATTTAATGAGATAACTACCATTCTAACCTTATGGCTAGGGTACAAAATTTTAAAGTCTACCGACATGACTTAGATAGAGGAGAATACTTACTCAGTGGGTTCATCGTCTGAGGTAACCTCAGTCAACTCCCCGTTTCATGGTGATGCCGCACGTGCCTCCTTCCATCTCGTTTCTGTCTCTTTTGCTTCTCTCTTTTTTTGGCTCCAGCTCTTCAGCTTTATTTTCTTTCTCCCACGCTTCTAACCGTGCTGATAACTAGGGGATGCTCTCCCCCAAGCTAGATGTTTGCTTATGGTTGATCGTTGAAGCTGAGTGGTCCTCATAGAGGAGCTCATGCTTATAAGAGCAAGTGTTGCCAGGAATACTTCAGTCTCATCACCCAAGAAGTTACTGCCTTCACATAGGGGTTAGCTATATGTCGGAAAAGTGTACTTCAAGTGATGAAGATGAATATTCCTAGGTAAGCTGGCTCTTGGAGTCATCCTGCAGAAAGCTCTCACAAAACACCAAAACTCGTGGAACGGTATTAGGATAAAACATTAATGATTAGCCGTTTTTAGAGGATTGGGTGTTGTGGTGGTTTCAAATTTTTATGATAGCAGTATTGCAGCAGGATGCTCAATTAATATTTTTGGATTTTATGGGTTTATATGCATAAAGTGCAAATGCATGATATATATATTTATTTTGTAGACCACCACAGTGAGAACTCCTATAACTTTTACACTACAAGGGTTTCACATGGGGCTTAATGTTTTTAAGTTGCATGAATGCAGCCTAATGCATATCTATTTGTTTTTATTATTTTATATGTAATACTAATATAGAAAAGTAATCATGCTAAAGAGAGAATAAATCATACGATGCAAGAAAGTAAATATAGATAACTACCGATGTTACCTCACGGTGAGGGTTCGATATTTATAGTTCTTCGAACGGGCCTTCTCCTTGCAGTGGTTCAATGAGTACTTCAAGATGCTCTTGAGAATAAGGATTGAGGTGATGCCTCCACTAGTGGCTCCCAATGGCGGTGCCACCTTCTTCTTTTCTTTTGTAGGCATCTCGAAGCCAATCTTATGTGCATCATTATTGTAGTTGAGAACTTTCACTTGAAGAACTTGGGGGATTGTCTCCCCACACTTTAATTGAAGTGTGTTCTGCCCATAAAGGCAAGGTAGAGATCAAGTGCATATGCTCTGCTGGTGGGAAAACACCAACAGAACTAGAAATTTATTCATCCTCTAACCTTGGGCACAATAAGATTGATATTACTCATATTGTTCATTTCTATCATGGGTGAGAGGACTAGAAGTATAAATATGACATTTAAACTTATGAGATAAAGAGTAAAGTTACTTAACCATTAGAAAGACTGTTTATCTTTATAATATATCAAGAATAATAGATGAAGTATTTATAGCTTACTTGGTTAAGACTGAAATTAAGAGAATGGTGCTATGAATAAACTTAGAGAATAAATCATGTTAAGTTTAATCAGGTTGATTAATTTAAGTTATAACTCTAACATGGTTGTGATTTCATTTATTGCATACCACGATCAAGAGGAAATTAATGACCACTTATCTTAAGATGTTACCTCCATTATTAGAGCATGATGAAAGGTAAATGAATTTCAAAGGTCTCTTTATTTCTTTTTTCTTGTATCATGGGTTATTCATCAGCATCTTGTCTCGTATGTTGTACTCTTTTCTCACTCCTCAGATCTTCTTCTCTCATTATGTCTTCTCTGCAAGGGGTTTGTGGACAACACATACCCGAAGGAATATACTATTTATCAAAGTACGGATAGTGTTTGCCTAAGAGTTAAAGATTAATTTGTAGCTCATGTTTTCAATAATTCATCACTATCTTAAAAATTTTTCATCAAGGTTAAAGCAAGGATATTATTTTGATGCATACCCTTAACTTTGAATTGATTCTACGAATAGTCTCCTAATATGATTTAAACATTTTTTTTTTTTATATAGGAAGGGTATAGGAGGTGTTAGCCTATATATACAACTAAATTCTTATATAAGTATGCTTGATGTTCATAATGTTTAAGTAATATTCTAAAACATACTTATAATAGAATAAAGAAGTTTGCAAGACCAAAGGTATTTATTCACATAGAATCAAGAATATATATGGTGAACCACATTAGCAGTTTATTTATATATATATATATATATATATAGCAAGTTATGTTTGAGCATGGCATAGGGTAGAAATGACCAAGACAAATTAGCAACATGGTATAAGATGTTAATTGTAGTTACATATTGCATGAGGCTTGGACAAACGTACCTTATGTCTTTATCTCTCTAAGTAAGTGATGACGAACTTACTTGAAAGAGGAGGGTTCGGGTTCATTTGTTGGTGAGAGCTTATGGTCTTGCTGAGCAAGGCCTTCCTTTTATCTTCTTCGCCTTTTCACCATTCAATGAAATTGAAAACTTCTTCTCCAATAGATTAAGGTTGTTCTTTCCTGCAAAATGTTAATGGACATATACCCGAGGGAATAGCAAGATTGAAATACGGGTTTTGTTGTCCATACCTTTTTTATGATTTTCTTCTATGCTAATTAAGATGATATATGGTTTAAGATTATTTAGCATAAATTGTGTCTATCGTGTTTTATGTTGTTGTTGCAATCTAGCATGGTCCAAGGCATTGATAACTTGTAACAAAAGATAAATAAATATTAATACTCACAAGCTAGACTTCTTGTGCAAAGTTATCATCTGCCTTGATTCATCTCAAATGTGAATTCTTTTCTTGACTTACCCAGATTGAATTTGAGAATTCTCATATAGGGGTTAGTCTGACAAAATAACTAGTATCTACTAAAGTGTACTATCAGCTCAAGAATCAATATAGACTCATGTCCAATTTGAAATCGGGAAAGGATTTTAACCTAAGCACCTTGCTTAATTTAAAAACCTTTTAGAAGTAAGATCAAATCACCTTATGATTCAAAAACTAAACTAGACACCATGTCTATTTTAACTTAGGAAAACAGTCAATGCTCAATTTCAAAGGTGTATAAAGATACTTCTAAACCTAAGCATACCATAGCAAATACAAGTAGCATGAAAGTATTGTAGAAGTTTGTTCAAGTAGAGATGAAAAAGTATAATTATGGCGAGTTTTTTATTATTATTATTTATAAGAATGCAAGTTGGGATGGATATATAAATGGAACTAAATATGTTATGGATGAAAAACTTTAAACTAAATGAGATGGATGTTTGGATTGTAAAAGATAAACATGCGGTGGAATACAAAAGATAACTACTCATCAAATTTAAAGTCCATGAGCAAGACTTCCTCACCTTTATTTGATCATATTTACCATGACTCACATGTTGGAATTTGTGAGTGATGCAATATCTTTGTTCCCGTCACTTGAGATATGAATTAAAGTCCTGTGACGTCGACCTTTTCTCCAACATTGGATTTGTTATGTTTCTTCTTATTTGGTGGGGGCATGCCGGAAGATCGTAAACCGGTCGTTTATTACCCTGCATAAAATATTACAGTAGACAAACAAGGGTAATCCTGCTTGAGCAGGGGTTAATGGTTATTTCGATCACATAATTAAGTATAAGTCTATTAATGTCCTTAATTGCCTAACTACCTTCCCCGCAACGGGCGCCAAAAAATGCTTGTTGGCATTTCTAATGTCACTACTAAGAAGCGAGAGATAAATCCTACCCCTAGCAACAACGTCGAAAATGGTCGGTATATAATTATCTTGTCATTAGCAACTAGCCACCTATTTATCACTATCATTCCTAAGCATGAATTAAGTTGTCATCCTTAATCATATTGCTTAAGAAATAACTATAGATTTATATATATTCAATATGACTAGGCAGAAATAAAAATGATATGAATATAAAGATAAGAATATAAACTAAGATCGGTTACGCAAGCGGACACGGATAATTATACCGTTGTAGCATTTTACCTAGGGAAGTCTACCGGGTTGTCGATTTATATTTATACCAGGGAAGGTTTATATGTAGGACTTATAAACTATAACTTATACTATTGATGTGAAAGGCAAACCATAACTAGAATCCTACTCATAACAGGGGGATAAGTCACGTGATAAAAGATATATATGATAAATAATAATAATGATCAGTCATCATAAATAGATAAACATCGAGCTCTTCTAGTCATAACAATAGCTAGCCAATGGATAAACTCAGGGAATAAATACTAAGGTAATTCAATAACTATGTCAATGAATAACTCTAATTAGTGCAACTACATCTAGCAATCATTGTTAAGTTAACCCTTATATCATTATCACATGTAAAGAGGCATCAACTAATGAGGGTATTAAGACACAAGGGTCACCTCCTTCGTGACCGTGCCCATGCTAGTCCTACGTGCGGAGGGGTGGACTACGGAGGAACCAACGCCCCATTTGTTACTGCGTGGACTACCACATGTCCCGCACGTCGAGGTGTACTCGCAGATAAACAAGATATCTAGACACCACGTCTACATATTGTCTACCATCTACCCAAATGCCGCTTGGGTAAACGCTATCTGAGCAATTACATGAATTCAATAAGATCAAACCAACTATCCTAGACATATAATCAAAGTAGACAATGACTATTGCAATTAAAAATATATAAGAGATTAAGAACAATGTTGTCTGAATCATAATGAATACAATAAGAGCAAAGTACTAGAACTATACCGAACTCCGCTCTCCGCATGACGCCCGAGAGGCTCCGGATCCCGCTGAAGAACTAGAACTCTTCTACTTCTAATCTAACTAGGCTAAAACTATGAACTAGAGAGGCTCTGATGAACTAGAGAAGGCTCTTGATGGCTGGATCTCCAAATGACTTGATGCTTTTAGGAGGGGGGTCTACCCCTTTATTTATAGCCCGGTGGGATCGACGTGCGCCGCAGGATCAAACTGACGTAACCAAGGGCTAAGATGACTCCTCGTAGGCGGTGGAGGAAGCTTCCAAAAGGGGGCCGAAACCCTAGAGTTGGGGTGCCGGCCGGCGCCATGGTGGGGCCGGCCGGCCCCTCCTGGCAGCCCCTCGGGCCCCGGTTGCTTCAGGTGTCTTCTAGATGGTTCCTGAGCCCAATCGTGATATTTTC
>JADLZL010005420.1:0-23572 GCA_015844335.1 Chrysopogon serrulatus | reverse complement strand
CAGCGATAATACACCGTATAATATAATACAGCAAGTTAGAACCTTGGCCCATACTTCCATCTGGACCAGAAAATTAAGTCTAGCAAACGAATGGTATCACGCGGCATCCCGGGCAAGTAGTGCAATGCACCTGAGCTCAAATTTTAAAATACGCCCACGGATTTGCACGCATGCATGTGGACTGGACTGCGCGATCTGACAGCAACCATTTGAAAAACCTGCAGCTCAACAACATCACCGTCATACACATCGTCACTTTCTAGTTTCTACCCCTAACGTGATGCATCTCAGCCACATCACCATTTGCTTTATTATAAACATACGCCAGTTGGCGAACGGGAAAACGTGCTTTATCCTATGCAGCTTGCAAAAGACTGCTTATAGTTCATCCACTGTGTATTCGAGTTCAAAAAAGAAGTTCATCAACTACGTCTCTGGAAGACCCTGTTGAGAACACCCTGCACGGTGCCGCCCATACCTGCTCCCACAGCTTCCGCCAGGTATGCGGCCTGAGAGAAATGGTTTCAGTTCAACAGGTTAATACTTGATAACCCAAGGCCAAGGACATGAAACATGGCAAAACAGCTCATGATTGAGACGATGCAATTTGAGCTCACAATATATGCTACCTCTTGGAAGGTTTTTTGAAGATCAAGAGCATCCTTTATTCTGCGGTTCACAAACGTCCAGGTATCACGGAATTCTGCCAAGTGCCAGAAGTGGGAATGATATATTAACATGTAAACATTAGAATACAGTCATATGAACAGCAGTACATCTTGATAGTCTAGAATCTCAATACTTTGAATTCATAATTTTTTTTATAGTACAATGTTGTCAAACAGACAGCAAAATGTCTGTATTTCAGTTTAGGACTCCGCTTTAGTCATTTATTTCCAAACAATTCTGGTGAAAACAAAAAGGGCAACAAACTAACACATTATAGTCTTAAGCAGTCAGTACCAAATATTATTTAACTTAGTTTTCAAACAAAATCTGCATATATACCCATCTGCGTTCTGAAACGCTTTCACTTCAACTAGTTCACTTTACCACAAACACTTCCATTTTAATCCTTGCTGTCAAGTTATTGCAGAGGTAAAATTACTTAAGTCAATTTTGAAATGAAACAATAATTGGAAACCAACATAAAGCTATTCACAAGTGCAAACCTGGAGAATTGTCTGTCAACATATACACCTCTGAGGTTGAGTAGATACCACCAAGCACTGTTCGCTTCACATACCAATCAATATCTGATCCAGAATCTCCAGCAGCATGCCATATCTCATCGACCAGGACAGCTCGCTGCTTCAAGCTTGTTGAGACATTTGCTGGTTGAGACTGGTAAACAGGATATAGCAGCTATTAGAACCATGCAACTGAACTAAACTCAAAGTCCCAAACAAAGAAGACTATGGCACACCTGGATACTCAGTGCTTGAGGCCACTTAGATATATAAGGTGCCTGCATTTCCAGCCTCATCCGAACAAGTTTTGAGAGTCTCTCACTCAGTATCAAGTTCTTCAACTGCTCTCCTTCTCCAGCATCAATTCGATCCATCAATTGTTGGAGGCAGTCATCCATGAAAAACTACACAAAAATACAAGACTATAATCAACATGAGCACATTTAAACAGAGAAAATCATAAGTATTGTCAGACTTTCGAGGATGTTTCTAATAATTTTTTTCCCAAGGACAGCAGTGGCTTGTTGTATTTGCTCAATGGTGTAAAAAGACTAAAAGAGTTTGATCTGGTTCTGCAGTGTTATTGATTCTTGTGAACTTTGGGATATTCAATTATTTATGAAGATTTTAGCCCATCTCTAAAGTCATATCAGGCATCTTCCATTCATTCCCAGATATCCATGGTAGAGGTCAAGCGATTTTACACAATCTCAGGAAAATGCATTAAACATTTAGAAGAATGGTCGAACAACATCGGTTCGGACTGAAAATAAAATGGGGCACTCTCTAGTCTGTACAAGGCAACAACAAAGGCTCATCTAAAGATAGGCATAAACAACATTTTCTTGTCAAACAAGCATCCTGGAAGAACTGACCAGAGAAGGTTTGAGTTTTTACTGAATCAAAATTAATCACCATCACATTTAAGATGACTTGAAGTCACCACCAACATTATTTACAGTAATTCACCCCTAGAAGTATTAGAACTTGTAAACTTAGCCCATCCATGATATTGCCAGTCTTCCTTTTCTTTTTCTTATTCCTCAATGCTTGGCTATCTTCCATCTCTTTGTTTCTCATTACCTCCCAGTTCAATAAAAGAAAATATGTGCATAAAAAAAAGAAAATAAATAAATACAAGTAACAGCTGCAAGGTGTTTATCACCTATGAAGAACTTCGAGCATAGTACAGTAGCATAAATCAGTGTGGAATGCATTGCCAACAAATAAAGCAGAAAGGGCATTGTCATGACTTCCTTTTCTCAAACACACAGGAGAGCCGTGTATCTTTATGGAAAAGAAATGGTCCGTACAAGCACCCCTCTTAGTAGGACCAAGGTAAGACTAAGAGGGGTGGGCTACAACAATAACAAACGTTTTTTGGAGCACACAATCATGACTGACTAGGACCAAGGCATTGTCATGACCAACAGCAAGTGTGAGCACACTGTAGCTGACATGGAATGATTGAAGCCAACACCAGGTGGAGGTAGTAGCATCTGGGCATTACAGTGACATATGTTTGTTCAATATGATTGTTACAACAAAGAGGACCTTGACAAATGGAAGCAGAGATAGTTGTCTAGAAAAAACTACAGAGATAACCTAGGCCATAATTGTCCTGTACTCCTGCTTGCTATGGTTAAGCATGCACAGGGTACTAAGACAGACTGATTTTCTAGAAAAAAAAAAAAAACTTATTTCCCCCCTTTTTTCTATTTTATAGTTTCCTGTCAAGTGCATCATTGAGGAAGGCACAAGCGCACAATTGGAAACTAAACACCATCTTTTTATCAGTCAATTTCTCAAGTTTCATTACATGAACCCATAAGTAAAATAGTATATATTTCTATCTTCAAACCCTTTATTTTATGTGTCAACCACTTATTGAATCTACACAACTAGCATGTACTTATAATTTTCTATTGATGTGTATGTATGCAAATAAAATGTCTTAGCCTATTGAAGGAAGTGCACTATTTCATATGTAAATGGTTCTAGAAGTAACATGGTAGATAACAGTGGAACATAGAAGAAGTCATGCCTAACAGCGTATATGCATATGTGCATGCACCTCAAAGTGGTCACTGAGTATTGAACAATAGGGTTCAGTGATCATGAGTTACCATGCAGAGTAATTTCCTGAATGTTGCAGTGACAAGAAAACTAGAAATCACATAGTTTTCAAAAAGATCAGTCATTTTGCCAAAATCCAGCTACATTATAAAAAAAGAATAAAGCAAGAAAGTCAAATTAGTGTTGGATGCTCAATTTTTCAAAAGTCTTTCATGGTTCCAACTTCCAAGCAAACAAAGGATATCTAACCTCACCTGCTCACAATCTAAGGAAATGCACAAACATTTCAGAATTAGCAAGGAAACATCTTTTATTCAAGATACCAAGGAGACAGAAAATAGATAAGCTGTATGCCATAATTCCATATGTTACTTTACATATAGATGCAGTCAAAAAGAAGTCAGATACTCAGACCTAATAAGTAACTACTCGTACAAACAATTGGTTGGTGCAGGTATGCCGCCCAAAAATCCTTATAAAGCATTTGCACCATCTTTGGCAAATAGGAAGAAATATGAATTATTAAGACCATGTAGTTAAAGAAAATAAGCATCAGCCTATAGCCCACAAGCTTTGGTGAGATCCATCACATATACTCCTTTTGAGGCGACAGATCTAGATAAATAGTTGCTTGCCCATACGGACGGAGATCTTTGAGCTTAATGTTCACAGGGCTAGACCGCTAGACTTTGTGGAGCAAATTTTAATGTTAATACAACAGAGTACCACATAACTGTGCAATGAATCCATGGTTCCAACAGATGGACGAAATCTAGCATTGCATACACTTCTCACAAAAAAGAAAAAAAAAAACAATGCCCAGCTAGTACGGTCATGACTAACTCTTTAAATACAATCCACCATCTGGCTGAACTTAGATAAACACAAGGAATATGAACCAATGCAAGCCACGTCAGATGAGCATTACCCATTAGTTATGAGTATCTGTTGCTAATTCCAACCAATGGGACCACAGAGGCATTTCTTGTGAACTAAAGCACTCCCTCTGTTCCAAAATGTATGTTGTCTAGGACATAAATACATAATATGATCTCAAATGCTGACCATTGACAAATTCTTTATTTATGCTGTAAAATAATAAAAAATACAACCATATGAAAGTTGTGATGACACATTCAGGGTAGTATCATCTCACATATACAGTACAGATTCTGTTATGCATATTATTGGTTAATGTTTTTTTTGAAAGTGCAGCATATGTTCAATAGGGACGTTTATCTAGGAACAGTGGGGCCTGATACTCTTTCCTGGATTGTTCTTGATGCAGGTGCACAAAAGAAAGCACAGGACATGCGTGGGATCATGTATATTTGATGTGGACCATTCATCAGACTGGTGCACACAACAATAATCAGTTGCCACCAGCAATGAGAATGGTATTATTACGTTGCGTTGCAACGAATCCATACCTTAAGTGAAACATGCATCAACTTTATATCTCCACTGCAATGTAACATGGCTAAGTGTTCCTTTTTTTTTTTTTTTTTTTTTGTTAGGGAGATCAGTTTGGTCACCTCACAGAATCAGAACGCTCACAACGCAAATCATCCGATTGAGAAGCAACGGTACCTCAACAAGGGCGGCCTCCTTCCTTGGGAAGGCGCCGACGATGGCAGGGGAAACACCAACGTCCCTCGCCCCCGCGACCATGGCCGACTCGCTCCACCCCATGCGCGGCTACAGCATACAGCCACAAACGAACATGCTAATAAATTAAATACCAAGACACGCAAAAATGGATGCAGATTTGGAGGAGTGGGTTCGAATCGCAACCACGTGGAGCAGCGCCGCGCGGAGGACCTTCTCCTGCTCCTCCTCGTAGCCCGCCCCGCCCTGGCGCCCCGCCCCCGCCGAGGCTCCCGGCGACGACCTGTGGGCGCCTCCGGCCCCAGCGGCGGTGGAGGAGGAAGACGAGGTGCCCGCCGCTCCCTCCGACGTGGGCGGCTCGACGACGGGCTCCAGCGGCGGCGGCGGGAGCGGCGGAGGCGGTCCCGCGTCGGCGGAGAAACGGCGGGGAGCCGTCGCGGCGGCGGGGGGGGAGCGGAGGCAAAGGGCACGGGGAGACGACGCGCCGCGGCGGCGCGGGAGAGGAGGCGGCGCGCGGCGAGGGAGGAGGCCATTGTGGTGGGGACGGGTGGGGCAGGGAGGTGCTCGGCGGCGCCTCGGTTCGGACTTGGGACTAGCGGAGGTGTGACTGACTGAGGCCTGAGGAGGGAGATGGAGCGGACGGACGGTGGTGATTGGTCTGGTCGCCGACGAAGGGAGGCATTTCGATTTCGTGGCGCTCCCTCGCAAGCCACGTATCGTGAGGCTTGGGCAACACGTGGATCGCTCTGAGCGCGAGATCGGCGTGTACGTACGGCGAAATCAGGAAAAAAAAATTGCACAGGGACTGTCGTTGCGCCGTTCCTGTGCGCATTGGGGCTCCGTTTTAATTCTCTCTCCCCACCCCACACCCCCCACGACGT
Organism: Chrysopogon serrulatus; assembly: GCA_015844335.1. NCBI lineage: Eukaryota > Viridiplantae > Streptophyta > Magnoliopsida > Poales > Poaceae > Chrysopogon > Chrysopogon serrulatus. The sequence goes on along the minus strand of JADLZL010005420.1, from coordinate 17,817 downwards.
GCTGAGATATGGGCCACATGTCATGTTAGCTTCCTCCGTTCTAAAAAGATGTTATTTTAGGTGTTCGTGCTATTTAACTTATAGAAAATACGTATAATATTTATATATCTAAATAAATTTATTAAAAAATAGAGTTAAAGATCTATCCGATGATACTAATCGATAATATTTACTATTTATAAAAATTATCGGTAGTTGTTTCTTGGGAAGCGAGAATGACATTATTTTTGGGATAGAGGGAGTATATCCTTACAGTGCTTCTGGATGATTCTGCACCTAATTTGTTTTCCGAAATCACCAGCAGCGGCGTGGTTCAGTTTGGTCACGCGCGGGCACGGCTGGTGGCTGAATTTGTGGAGGCAACGACGATTTGTCAGAATTTACTGTAGATAGATTTATGAACTTGCCATGTGATCAATGCAGAGTTTTTAAATTTAATGAATGTATAGGTATGTAATATGAAATCTTGCTCGTTCAATTCCTCGATAAGATTTCTATTCAAAATATGTTTATAAGGGATGGGAATCCTCCAAGAAATTTTTCTCCATGCGGGAACTAGGATGGAGCAGGAATATCCTAGCTTCTTATTCCGCAACAGAGAATTTCAGTTCACCATCTCTTTATTCTGAGATTATACTATCTTTTAGCTACTGACTTTACATCAAATGCATTTATCATTAAGTAGAAATATTGTTAGACTGTGATTTCATTTATCTAGTATAAGTCAAATGCACATAAGCAAAAGCACATATAGAGCAGTAATTGAAGTTAAAGTTAGGAAGGACAAACTTTTTAGACACGACTATGTATCCAGTGCATCGATTGTCAAAAATGCAACCCCTAATTCATATTGGAGCTTTGCAAGATAAAATCTAGTCATCAGGCATTTCCCTGTCGCTGTGTTAGGTTTGTCGCAAAAGGTTACCACCGACCAAGACAAGTGTTATAAGTCGCTTAGGCTCACTCAGCACTTGCCCCGCAAACCTAGCTGTCACCATTCCACACAAAACTCGGAGGGTCATCAATGTCACTTGAGATTCAATGTCCTCGCACCCCCCGGCTCTCATAAGGTAAGCTTCCTATAGATTCAATGTACTATAATATCCTTGAAATGGCTGGACAAAAGCATATTTATAGCCCCAAACATTTAACTGGCCTTTATGTCCATGGATCACAAAAGCAATCATCACCAGGTGATCCGGTGAGCACCAATGCACACCACCCGATCACCTAATGACGCATCGACCACTGCTGATTATTGTCAATTTGAGCCACTGTCATTGGGTCTCATATCACTTGACAATCTAGTGAGTGTGTTGTTCCATAATTTGGTGGCTCCAACTCCCATGTTGCATGCCTCTATTCTTTTACAAGATGATTTAGCGACCTTTCCTTACCATAAGTGGATGATCCGATGATACTGTATGGTCATGTTGTTAGACCTGTACAATCTTTTATCTTTCTATCGTACTAGAACATCAGGCGCCCTTTGGGCGCCCTACCATGACTTATCTTCCACAACCTGAACTTTAGCAAGTTGATCAAAGAATTACTTCATGAATTGGTAATGACCGGTAAATATTATTTTAAAGATTAATAACAAGATCACAATGAGAGGGCAAATATAGATGAACCAAGCTTAATCTGCGACAGGGTAGGTATTGCAACAAGCATGATGTGCTCCAAAGTTCACTGCAACTCAGATCACCAAGTATATGTTATAAAGTTCGCTGCAACTCAGAGCACCAAGTAACAATATGCGGTGTAGAGTTCACTGCAACTTAGTGCCACACTACCAGTCATGTGTCAACGTGGTGCCCCAAACAGATGCAGCAGGATGTACAACATTAGCACCTGCATTGAACATGCGTGTTTGCAAGTCGCCTCTAAGGTAACACATTAAACGCAGAGCAGACAAGTCTCAAGCCATCACAAATTTTTACATTGCATACATGGACAGCAACCCAACTGCGAAACCTAAGCTATAGGTACCCCCTTTGCAGTACAAGTATGTATACTCAACGCCTTACTGCTAGCACCACAACTATAAATCTGCAGATTCCACTTATACACAACAGCAAGCACTGAGCAACAGTAATAAATTAAAACTAAAATCAGAAGGGAAAATGGAGCTCTCGTAAGCACAATGCTGCATCTAACATCATGGATTTTGTGTCATCACAATATCACATGGAACAGGGAACAAATAAAAGGTATAGAATAAAAAGCAGAATTAACAAAACATATGACTTGATTCTATGCAATCTAAGATCAAACTCTTTTTTCCCTTGATAGTAGCAAAATTAGCCAACCTGTTTGACAACCAAATGGAAATCTCCAAGCATATTAACAACTGATAATTCTGTATGGTTGCTCTTTTCTAATATCCATTCATGTCGTACTGAAGTGCAGGCTCCAAACTGCACTTTCTTCCATCCGACAATAGCATAGGAGGTTACTGCAAATTCAAATCAAGCTGTGTGCTAATGGCAGATCACTAATAGGATTAAAAAATGGAGCGCAGATGAAGCATAACTGAATGGAAATTTCCAAGCATATTAACAACTGATAATTCTGTATGGTTGCTCTTTTCTAATATCCATTCATGTGCTACTGAAATGCATGCTCTAACCTGCACTTTCTTCCTGAAACTGTACTCTGTATATAGCATGTAAATGTAGATCTATAAAGCAAATAAAAAATGAACCATGATTATAATGTTAGTTGCTAAAACAAATTCCAGGATACATCCCGTGTAATTTTAGAGTTTCGCCTCCGATTACAACATCAACTATTCAAGTCTAGCTGGTTAAGCAAACTAAGAAAACGGATTCCACAACCTTTAATTCCAAAAATGATTGGTAGAAATAAAGACATTTTGACGCTCATTTGAGGGCCTAACGTCCAGAAGAGCCTTGTTCATCAATCTGAACATATAACCGGCTTTCCTTGGTATAAGGGTTTTTAATTTCGTACTTCCTAATCTTCAGACAGAGCATTGCAGTCATACAAATAAACAGCAGCTCAACATTTCAAAATTGACAGGTGACCAAAAGAATCAGAGATAATAAATGTGATGGCATTAAATTCAAGCACACACTGCATTTACACGAAAAAACAATCTAGCAGTACTGCAGTTTTGAGAGTAACTCCATGAGAAAATTGCATCGAAAACAAAAATGAGCTGGGTAGATATCCACAAGCGAGGTGAAGGAACCATTGCAGGGAGGAGACAGGGCCGAGACGCACCACGGCCGGGGTGGTGACGGTGCCAGCGACCCTGCAGGCAAGGCCGAGAGATGAAAGCAGATGGATGGCGTGAGAGGGAAAGAAACATGATTTGCCACCGCTGTCTTATTTACCTCTAAGGTCTGGTGGTATCCTCCTGCACCGCACGGATCTGAGAGAGATCGTCGTCCGTTCGTCCGTGGCAGCAGAGGGAGAAGGCATAGGGCGATGGGGATGCCGCCATCCTTCACGAATCGAAGGGAAGGCAAGAGCCAGTCGCCACCTTGCCGAGATCTCATGGCAGCTGGGATCTTCTCAAGCTAATGGCAACATCAGGCCATAGATTTGTCGTGAGACCGGTCCTCCCAGGGTCGTGGACCACCACTGCGCAAGAGCTTACCTGCGGGCGCCCGAGCTGCCTCCTCGGCTCTTAGTGACGGAGAGACCTGGAATGGAATATAGAGAAGGGGCAAAGGAGATGGGGAGATAGAGAGCCGCGGAAGGGAGAGGACATGAGGCTGCATCTCATAGGTCGGGGCACACGATAGTTGGGCGGAGGAATGCTCGCCCGGGAGAAGGCGGGCGGCGACAAAGCCAGCAGCATCGGGCGGACGAGAGAAGAGAGGAATGAGGACCTGAGGAGGAGAGGAGCTTGGGTTCGGCCTTCGGGGCAGGGAGGGGCCCGTCCGCAAAATATCCAGGGGGTTATGCAAAAAAGAAGGCTAGCCTCGAATTTTCTCTTCTTGACGTAAAAATAACAGAAAATCTGTACGTTGCCCGGGCAATTTGTCCCCATTTGTCACCCTAATTTGTTTGTTTCGCTGACAGCCGGTCCCGCATGTCAGATGCACTGTTTGTAATTTGGTAATCGCGCCTGTTCATTTTCCGTGTTGGATAGTAGTTTCGCGTCCGCCGCGTCATTTCTCCACCTTCTCGTCTCTTCTCCTGGCTCTTCGGCGACGGGAGGGCGACTCGAGGCGACGCGGGCGATTCGTGGGCGAACGAGCTAGGGTTTGCTGATTCTGCTTCGATTTGTCCCTCCTTTCTGTTGTAGTGTCTGATTTTCGATTCATGGCGATGGAATCTGATCTGTGCTCCATTTGTTTTCCCCATTTTGTTTCTCCTCGCGCGCATCGGCTGGGTGAAGGCGACGCGGGCGGGTCTTCGTGTACCAGGTATTGTTTGCTGAATCCCGTTCCATTTCTTCCTCCTCTTGTTTGATTTGTGTGAGCTTGTATTCATGGCGATGGAATCTGATCTGTGCTCCATTTGTTTTCCCCATTTTGTTTCTCCTCGCGCGCATCGGCTGGGTGAAGGCGACGCGGGCGGGCCTTCGTGTACCAGGTATCGTTTGCTGAATCCCATTCCATTTCTTCCTCCTCTTGTTTGATTTGTGTGAGCTTGTATTCATGGGGACGTAATCTGATCTGTGTTCCTTTTGTTTTCCCCATTTTGTTTCTCCTCGCGCGCATCGGCTGGGTGAAGGCGACGCGGGCGTGTCTTTGTCTACTAGGTATGGTTTGCTGAATGTCGTTCCATTTGTTCCTCCTCTGCTTCATGTGTATTTTGTTTGTGTTTAATATCCTGCTTGTTGGATGTTGTTATTTGGTGCAAGGTATGGCTTTAGATTTGTTCCTATTTAGATGTGTCAAGTTAATGTGAGTAGTCGCTCTAGATGAGCCTGAGTCTGTGTGTATCAACTCCCAAGATGGGGTGGTTCTTAGACACTAGTTGATGCTATTTCAGCTGTGTTTTTTGGTAGTATCTCAGGTTGGCTGATGTAATGGTGCTGATTAGATCATACTCTTTCTGTTACTTTCCCTATCTATTTTAATTGTTACTGGTGTAATGTGTTAATTCTCAGAATGAATAAGTGTTTGTATGATTAGCTTCATGCAACTGTTGTCATAAAATATATCTGTTATGCAAGAAATGGTTTTAGATGTGTTTCTTTTTAGAGTTATTCCTTTTTTGGTTGATTCTTTGGTTTATATGTATTTGTACCAATATTATTGAACTGTTTATATTTGGTTTTAGTTAAATTGTTACTGCTTTGATGTGGTAGTTTTATCTAAATTAATCTTTTTTGTAGTTAGCACAATTGAACTGTTGTTGTAATGTATATGTTATTCTTTTCTAGTCTAGATGGAAACTAGAAGTAGAAAAAGGCGTCGTGGTGTTGATCTATCTCCTCAAGTTGAATTGGATGAGGAAGATGAATCTGAGTCCAAGATGTGATCTGTTCTCGGTTCAATGTCAATGACGATGCTTTTGGTCCTAATCCTAGCTCAAAGATATGTTATCCGAGGTTTGTTGCTTATTTTAGTTTGTTTATGTATTCTTCGAACTTGTAGTTTGTATTTAATTTTTTTGTTTAATTTTTTTTTGTGTAGGATTCATCTTGTGATGAAGCTTTGAGGAATTTCAATCAAGTTGTATCTTGAATGTTTGAAGGATGTAAGTTAATCTTTCCCTTGTTTCCTTTGAATATTGTTTGTTAGATTTTAGTTTTTTATTTATGTCAATTTTTTTATTATTTGCGGTACAAGCATATGAAGGCATTGAAGCGTAAACTCAGTTTGGCTTTGGCTGCTTTCAGGTTATTCTTTTCTTATTCTTCTAGTTATTCTTCTTTGAATATATTGTAATGGAGTTGTGTCTGTAAACATGTTTTCATATTGTTTATGCATCAGTGTTTTATTCATTACTGATTACAGAAATTCATTGTATCCCTGTTCTTCTTTACACTATCTTGATGTTATTTTTATCTTCTTACTCTTACTATAATTTCTTTTTTGTACTGGTGTAAGTTTGATAGTTTTAAATTTTTGTAATTAATTGTTCCTTTTATTTGTATTATTAGTTTCTTTTAGTTTCAGTTTGGTTTTAGGTGTTAAGTTTATTCTTTCCTCCTTCTTCGTCACTTCATAAGTGTTCATGTGCTCATTTTCTTTTTGATCTTTTCTTTCTAGTCTAAAGCTAAGAAATCTGCTGCTCGGTCATCTGATGCTTTTACTAGGCAATCAGTTAGTAAATTTTCCTCTGTCATATCTTCAATGTCTGATGATCGGAAGGATGTTATCAGAAAATATGGTTTTGGATCTCTAATGCTTTTTGACAAGTGTTTTGTTCCTAAGAAGTTTAGCAAATGGTTGGCTTCTCATGTTGAGTCTAAGTCCGGTGATCTTATTGTTCATCATGGAAGGTTATTTCGTTGACTCCTCGGTCTGTGAATCTAGTTCTCGGTATCCCCGTTGGTGGCTCTTCTTTTCACGCAAATTATTCTCACTGGTAGACAGAATGTTCTATCAATGATTGGCAAGAGTTCATTGCCTCAGATATCTTTGTTTGCTGATAAGCTGCTATCTGATGAGTTGAGTGATGAGCTTTTGGTGGTTTGTTTCTTGGTTGTTGCCTTGCATTGTTTTCTGTGTCCTAACTCTAATATTGTCCCGAGCCCCCGATACCTTGGTGTTTTTGAGGATATTCAAAATATCAAATCTTTTGACTGGTGTGGATTTGTGTTACGTTGGTTGCTTGATGGAGTTAAAAATTTCAATAAAGTCAAGAAAGATGGTGAGAGGAGCTCTGGGACTCTTGGTGGTCTGTATGTTTTATCTGGGTGTAAGTAATTTTAATATTTATATTTTGCGGTTTTGTTCATTAATTTTTTATGTATTACGCTTTTCTTCTTTTTTTCTTTTTTTTTTTTTTCTCTTGCAAGGTTGTCTATCTGGACCATGTTGACTTCTCTCATCGTCGGTTACCTGATTCCTTTCCTCGTATTGGAGTTTGGAAGCGAGCATGATAAGGGATTTTTCGGACCTTGATCTTAAATCTACCTCTGCTTATGGTATGCGTCCTCTTCTTGAATATGAAAAGACTTGCTATCACAAGGTAATGCTTCTCTTGTTGATGTTAGTTCATAATTGAATTGCATGACTTTTAATTTCTTATGTTTGTTCATTTTGTTTTCTAGGGAATGAATTTTGGCTTAGAATCGGACCACCTGAAAAATCTGATGATGCTGATTTCTTGATTAAACTTAATGAAGCTTGTGGTTGTGATGTTCCCGAGAGTTTGAAATCAGTTTGTGTTTGATCTGATTGAAGAGCATTGCAACAATAAGATTGCCCCCCCCCTGCTATTGATTTGATTTCTCTTGGAGCTCTTCCTAGTGATTTGAAGGAAATGTTCTCCAATTTGATGAATATTGTTTATTCCTTTAAGAACCTATCAAGGAAATTGGTTCTCAAAGTGCTTGAAAAGAGTTTGCTAACTATGAAAGTCCCAATGATAATATTCCTTCTGCACATGAAAATGTGAATGCTCATGGTGTTTCTCCTCCTCCAAATGAGCATAGTAAGTTACCTTGTTTCCAGTTTGTGTCTTGTATTTCTTTTTATTTCTTTCTCCTGTTCTTACTATTATTCTTGTTGCAGATCTAAATAAAGATGGATCTCGGGGTGTTTTTGATGCTACTCCTAGATCACTTATCAAGTGTGAGTTTTTTTTTTTTTTACTTTGGCTCAACATTATTTGTGTATTATAGTTTCTTTTTTTTTTTGTTGTTACCTTTTTTTTTTCCAGCTCAACGTCCAACCCGGTTTTTTGTAGAAGATGGTTTTGGATCATGTTCTAAGCGTGAGTTGTTTTTTTTTTTACTTATTTTTCTTACGAATTTATTTTTTTAATAATATTATTGTGTGATTCCTGATTTTTTAATTTTTAGGTGTATCTCCTTCTGTTCGTTTTCGAGTTGGTCCTCGATCCAGTTTGAAAAGTGAGTAATTTTTTTGCATTGTACTTGTCTTATCGATTCTGTTTTATTCTCTCTTATTGGAGCTCCCCATTAAATTTTTCTTTAGTCTGTTTTTGATATATTTTGTTTTCGAGCCTTATGATTATTCTCATAAAATAGTTTGTTGATGTAATTTTTTAACAAATCTTCTTATTTTTCAGTTCTGGACATGTTGATGATGTTGTACCTGTTGTTAAAGATGATAATGATGATGCTTTAAATTCTCTAAATGATAAAGCCGAGGTTTGTTTTTTCTAACTTTGTTTACATGTTTCCCTTTTTGTCTGCATTTTTTGTATTTATTTTAGATTTTAAATTTTTATCTTTTTCAGGATACTATTTTTATGCGGACATTGCCCTCTTTCGATGATGATTCTCCTCACATTACTCCCAATCTGTCAAAGGCCTCTCAGAAGGATCATCTTTCTCATTTGAGAAGTTCTCGAAAAGGCCTCTGTAAAAGCCTATTTCTTCACCAGTTTTGGTTAGTTATTTTGTTTTCTTTTTTGTCCAATGATTTTGTACCTGTTCATATTTTTAGTTCTGTTATTTATCAATTTATTGCTTCGGTCTCCTCTCCCGAAGTTGTTGTTCTTGGTTCCGTCGGTCTATCTCAAAAGTTGAAGTCAATGGGCAACAAGTCAAGTCGTTTTTATAATTCTAGATTGGAAAAGTCTGTTTGTGTTCCAATGTTCGCTCCATATTCTTTATCCAAGACTCGTGGTTATCCTTGTCAGTCTCCAAATCAATTTGCTGGATCTTCTTGTAAATCAGATTTCAAGTTGTCTGACTCTTCTACTGGTGGCAAAGTTCCTATTCATGGTCCCGGGAGGGTTGTGAAACCTAGTCATGTTGTTTTGGATGATGAGTTTGAATTTGAGAGGGCTAAGTTCAAAGTTAACAAGTCTCAGATTTTGAATTACAAGGCAATTTGTAAATTGGCTTCATCATGTCATAGTGGGTATGTATGCATTATATTTTTTTTCCTTGTTGTGCAGGACATTTGTTTTTGCTATATAATTTATTCTTTTCTTGTATTCTATACTGCAGTCTAGATCTTGTTAATACTGGTGGAGTCCGCTGCACTTTCTGGTCTGTTGGTGAGTCATTGAAACCTGGTGGTGTAGTCAAAAGCTTTGTTATGGCTTCATGGTGCTATTATCTGTATGCTCAACCATCTGGACACCCTGATGTTTCTAAATCCCACTTTTTCTTTCCAAATATTACTGTGAGTATTGTCCTTGTTATTTATTTCCGAATTTTTTTTGTTATTGCTGATATTTATCTATTGACTACTCTTTGAAGCTGCTTTTCCTTATTGTCTTTTATTTGTAGGATAATCTTCTTCTAGATGTAGATCTTGCAAATGAAGATACTTTGAGGAAAGCTTTCACTCGTTCCTCTAAGAGTAGGCCTCTTCATCGTTCAGACATGGTTTGTCTTTATCTTTTTATGCCTTCATTGTTATCTTCATGACATTGTATATTTATATCATAATATGAAAGTGCTTTTAATTATGTTTCCAGTTGTATTTTCCATGCTTCTACGACGATCATTGGTTTGTCTTTGTTGTGGATATTAAGGATCAGTTGTTTGTTTTCCTGGACTCATATTTCGTCTTGCAATCTGATTACCAAAGTGAGATTAGGGATAAGTCGGTATGAATCTATCTGATTACATCATAACATACTTTTTTGCTGTTAACTTTTTTTTAAGCAATCAGCTTTTTCTCTGAAATTTTTTCTTTTCATAGATTCCCAATTTCAAGTACTGGTGGGAGAAGATTGTAAATCTTGACATGGGGTTTCAAATGTACAAAACATCTTACCCATATGTTCCTCGGCGACTTTGCTCATAAAAACGTATGTTTTTTTTTTATTCTTTTCCTTTTCATTATTTTAATTGATCTAATAGTTTCTCCATGCAGATCGATGCGGGGGTGTATGCTATGATGTTCCTTGAGTATTGGAAGGGACCACGTACTTCTCTGTTTTCTTTGTTCAAGGATTCTGATATTCCAAATCTGCGGATCAAGATTGCAAATGATCTTGTTTTTTTTCCCCAAGAATACTTTTGCTCGAAAGGATTTAGTTCTTAGTTTTCAGTTTGAGGTATGGATTCTTTCTTTATGTTTTGTCTTTTTTGTTCTTTTTTTCTTTTATATCTTTATGACATATTTTTTATTTATTTATTTTATAGGATGAAGGAGATGACTAGATGTTTGCTGATGTCTTTTTTTTGTCAATCATGCTCTTCAGTTTGCAATATCATAAACATATGTATTGATAGCTTTGTCTTTAGTCGACATTGTAAATACTTAAACCGTGATGCTCTCTAGAGCAAAAACTTCAGTAGTAATATGTTTCTTATTACAATGCTGTAATAATTAGTACATAAATCTTCGTTTCTTTCTATTTCTTCGTCTCCATCTTCTCCTTTTCTGCTTCTTTTTTCAACTCTATTTTGCTTCTCGTCATCAGCTGGTGGTAGTTGTCTTCATTTTCTTCTTGCTCTTTGAATTTGGACCTGCAGTGTTCAAAATATTAGTCCATGTGTAGTTATTTTTATTTTATTATTCATTGTAGATAAGTTTGAAAGGTTTCTCACTTGATGCATCAGATTTTGTAGCCTTTTTCTTTCCGGGCACCTTTTTTCCTTCTTCTGTTTTGTAGCTTTAATTTTTTCCCTTTCTTGTTCCACTGCTGTTTTCCATCTTTTTGGTTTTTCTGGTCTCCCTTTCTTCTTTATGGTAAGTGGGTCTTGTATATTTGATTCATCGTCTGATTGTTACGCTTGATCTGGCTTTGTATCATCTTCAATGTGAGCCGGGTACTCCCGACCCTTCATTTGTTGCTACTTGCTACATGAGTTTGTTTTTCTCCTGAAGATAGCATGACTTCAAGGTTTTTCTTGATTCTTGAGAACTCCTTTAGTAGATATTCCATTGTTTCTTCCTTTTTTGATGCTTTTGACGTTAACCGTGCTTTGCTTCCCTTGAAAGGATGTTGAACCTTAGTATATCGCCTGCGTTGTAGTATTTGGAGCTATCTTCCTCGGGTTTGTTTTCTTCTCTGTCTTCCTCCACCTTTCTATTATATATTTATCTGGAATTTTACTGACTTACGTTTCTATTAATATTTTGAGGATGTGGGAGCAAAGGATACCATCTTTACTTGAACTTGGCACATATGCACCGTAGTCTTCTCTTCCATTTGAAAGGTCAAGTAATCACTATGTATTTACTGAATCGTGTTCCTTATAAATTTGGTTACATGCATGTGCCACACTTCATAGTGTCCATGCTCTTCCAACTGTCTATAACTTAGCCTTGTTGTAGTGCTTATTTCTCTCATAAACTTCTTCAGAATGTTCCTGTTATACATTTCTATTGCCTGCAGTTCTATGCTGTAACCAAACTCCATCTCTTTGCGTGTTTTCTGCTTGTTTGCATTGTCTTCTACTGCTTCTGCTACATTTATTGTATCCAATATTCTCTGATATTCTGTTAAGAAGCTACTTATCTTTGTATGTAGGCCCGACATTTCTCTTGATTCTTGCATTGGTGCTCTCGCTTCTAGCTGTGCTCTGTAGAAATGGGTAGAATTGGTGTTTAAAGTACACTGGTACGAATCTCTCTCTCATTTCCCACATCTTGTTGAAGTACTTATTGTTCTCTAATTTGTAATCTGTTACCATCTTTGTCCATAGCCTTTCAAACTCTTCTATTGTTAAGCGGTTGTTTACTATATCTTCGAACTCATCTTCTAAGCCATCATTGCTTGCGAAGCAATTCAGATTTTTGTTGTAGCATTTTGTTTTGATATGAAATAAGCAGTTCCTGTGATTTGTATTAGGAAACATTTGCTGTATGGCTGATTTCATTGCTTTATCTTGATCTGTTATAATTGTTCCCGGTTGTTTTCCTCCCATTGCTTCATCAATGCTTCAAATATCCATTTGAAAGTTTCAATTGTCTCATCACGGATGAAAGCACATCCAAATGCAGACAGTGTGTCCATGACCTGTTATTCCAACAAAAGGTGCAAAGGGGAGATTGTACTTGTTTGTCATGTAAGTAGTATCAAAGTCGACACAATCACCATATCAGTGCATAATATTTGAGTGAGTCTGCATCTCTCCAAAATATGTTTTTCACTCTGAGATGCTCATCAACATCAAATTTGTAGAAGAAACTTGGGTCTTTGCTTTTTCTCTCTCTGAAGTATTGTAGACACTGCTTCATATCTGATCCTGTGATTACTCTATTCAGTTTTGTTCTAAAATTTGCTATGTCCTTTTTCTTGTACGGTAATGCTGTGACTCCTCCCCGCAGATAGGATAGAACTGATATCATCTGTCTGGTAGGTATATTGCTTGCATTCAGTGTTTTAATTATAGATTTCTCCATCTCAGTCATGTATTTATGCCCACTGAACAGCTGCTCTCTGTTACCAGGGTCTAGAGGATGATTGTGATCTAGTTGTAGTCTTATTGTCTCCCATTTTCCCTCTGTTTCCTTCACTACCATGACCACTGGACAGTCTGTTTTCACTTGTACATTTGTCTTTCTCTTAGGCCCTTTGTCATTGTTGTTGATGGTTCCAGTGTCTCCTTCGTCGTTTCCTTTGATTTTCTTCTTTTTTGGTTTGCCATAGCACTGGCATCTCATTTCTACCTTGAATACCTCATTATTTTTCTTCTTGTCTGATGTTCTTACAGTATGTGTAATGATCACCTGGAATCCTGCTAGGAAGCCATAGAAGTGGAAGAAATGGTGTGCATCATCACGGTTATCGAACTTCATTCCAAGCTGAGGAGTGTATTTGCTGTTTGTATCTGCATTATTCCCTTCACTTGCTGCAACTTGTTCAGACTGCAAGAATGCATCAATTTCTTCTTCTGTGAGTATTTGTTCTCCCTGTTTACCTTCATCTTCTGTTGTGACTCCTGTGTGATTACTTTAAATGCATTGTGTGGTGTTTGTAGTTGTCTTTTCCATTGCTTCAGTTTGAGCTTACGTTTTACGTGATATTACCGTTTGTACTAGATTCTCCGTTGTCCTGCAAGTGTCAACATGTTAATTTCATATTAGTTTTTTGAGTACAATATATATCTCTTATATTGTATTTTCTTTAGTTTTATATAAATTTGCTAACCTGTTGCAGCGCCAGGTTACTGAATATGTCCTCTCTCCAATTGAAGTTGTCTGCTTTCATTGTTTGTTGTTCTGGTCCTGCAAGCTGTAACATGAAGAAGATAAGTATCTAACTAAATTTTCTTTTCATTCATTTTATTTATGTATGCTTTGTGTTGTGCACTATGTGTTCTTACTTTTTGCTGTTCGTCCTGGCAATTGTATTCCCAGTTGTTGAAGTCGTTGGAGGTTCCAAAGATGCTTTGATGAAGCTCATTCTGTTACGCAATATGTGTTCTTATTTCTTGGTGCTGGTCTTGGCCATCGTAGTCCCAGTTGATGAAGTCATTGGAGGTTCCAAAGATGCCTTGATAAACATCATTTTCTTCTCGTAAATGGGAGTTTGCTTTGGCTCCTTGATATGCTTTGTGCCTTCGATGTCGATGAAGTTATGCATTTCGACACCCGCATTACAAACATTATCTCTATTTGATCATGAATTTATGTGTGATAAGTGAGAATCATAATGTCTTATTACTTTTTGTACCTCTGTGTTCATGTCTCCATATAGCAAAGAAGTATAGTGTCCTTGTGGCTGCTCCACCTGAAACTGTATTTCATTTGTAGCAGTTAGTTTTCTCTTTTATATTATTAGTTACAATATGCTTGCATAAATTTTACTTGGCTTTAATTGGTGTAATTTGTTTAACTTTGAGATGTAATGAGTTTTTTCTTCTAAATTACCTTGTAGCCTGTCATAATGTTGTCTTCTTGGGAGTTCCTAATCTGCTCCATTATGAGTCCTGTGTAACCCCCCTGCCAGAAGCTTTCTGTGTTCATTAGCATATCATAGTTGTCTGCTCTTGTCATATGTGCTTTGCCTTGGTCCATAATTTTGTTTCTTGGTCCTGATCTGATATCCCCGTCAAGATAAATAGAGCATATATTTGAAATCCTGTCAAGAATAGATCATATATCCTGTCAATAATAATAGAGCATATAGTAGTAGATCACATATGGTTCACTCTGCTTTCCTTATGTTCTATGATTAATCTGTCGTTTTCAAGATATTTTGTTATATTAATTCACTCTGTTTTCATGTTTTTATGTTTCCTGGTCAAGTTTTATGAGGAATTTGTCAACATGATCAAGTCTGCGTAGAGCCTTATTTGCTGAAATCTGGAATCTAAGTTGTTTCCCCCAATTGGTAAGTGTACTTACTTGTTCTTCTTTTTGAACTTCTTTTTCTTGAATTCATCTGCCTTGTTGTTTTGGATCGCCGTCGTCTTCCATCTTCCTCTCTTCTTCTTTGCTTTCTCCCGATTGTTTCTACTTTACATGCGTAGCTTTTTGAGCCGGCGCTGGTTTGGTGCGTGCTGTGCAAGTAGGTTAGATTCTGTTTGTAGGGTGACTATTGTTCTTTCCTTATTTGCCCTTGTGTTTTCAGAGGGCTTCTATTTGGGCTGCTCACGTGGGCTTTTCGTATGTCTGGGTGCCTGACTTTTTTTTAACTGGGCCTCTCCTTTTTTTGGGCTTTCTTTGTTGGGCTTTTATTCTATTTTTCAGTGGGCCTTTTACTTTTTTCTCTATTATAGGTTGGCCCTTTCTGGCCCTAGTTTCCGCCGCCTAATTTTTCTCTGCGCCCTTCTGTTTGCATTCATTTCCCACCTTCCATTTCTCCCTGCTCATCTATTTACTGCAGTTAGGAATCTCGTTTCTTGCGCCCGTCTCTTCCCTTCCCCCTCTCGTGGATCTATTTATAAACACGGCTTGGCCTTCGTCTTCTCCGCCTTTCCCTCTTTTTCTCATCTGCCTCGCTCTTTTGTTTTCAAGAGTTTGCCTTCGTGTTCTCCACGGGATTTCCTCTTATTCTGTTGTGCTTCCCTGTTGTGTTTGCTGGTAAGTTCTCTCTCTTCTCATTTGTTCTTCTCCACTTATATCTTTATATCAGATTTTGTTACTAGATTCTTTCTGTTCGTTCCCCTTATCCATTTATAGTTTATTTTTCTAGTAGTTTACCATCTGTTGTTGGATTCAAAGTAGTCTTTTTGTCTTGCATGTCTAAAATCCTGCAGTATTTTTGTTAATCTGGTTCAATCATGGTGATATAAACTGAAATTAGATCTTGTATTCTTGTTATTGTATTTAAATCCTATTTGTTTGTTCTTCTTATTTGTGTGGATCTGATAATGTTACCTTCATTATGTTATTTTGGCATTATAGATTGAAATGTTTTGATTTTGGTCTTCTTTTACTCGATAATGTTCTTCATTACGTTCATATTTTTGTTGTGTATTATAGAATGCTTCAATCTGTTATATCGGTCGGTTCCGGATATGTTTATTACTTATAGTTTTTATTCTTACAATATAGTTTTTTATGCATTTTAATATTGCTAGGTCTTTATTGTATTCTGATTGTTTTAATTCTTGATTTGTCCCTTAGGTGGAACTAGATTTTTTCTTTATAGAGCTCCTTGTAATCTGATTATATTAGTTCCAACTCATTATATACCAGCCATAAATATATATATATATTTTTTTTTTTGGATATGTGGATATGAATTATGTATATTTGATATTCTTGATCTTTAATAATTTAGGATTATTAGTTATTTAATCATTAATACTTCTACTATGTATATTGCTGATAATATGTTGTTAATTCCCTTTATTAATTTGTTTATTTTTCTTTTCTTTTGTAGTTTCTGAGCATGGCCTCTAGTGTTCCTCCTAGTTATGTCCTTGAGGACAAGGCTGTATCTGCATATGTTATTGAGTATCTTGGGTTGGAAGAAGGTGAGCAGAAGCGTCTGATTGCTATTGACAGACATGCTTCTTGGAAGTATGAAGATCCAGTAATGATTGCTGCACTTGCTGTGAAGTATGCTTGTGGTCGTGCTCTCACTCGGATTTTCAAATTCTGCTATGATGAGGCTGACAGGAACGTATACTGTCTTGTTCATCAAGACCTGTATGCTGATTTCATTCGCTCTTGCTGTGTGAACATTGATCGTGACTCTGTTACTTTTTATCAAGTTAAGAGTATTGTATCTAGGAGTGGTTCATCTAAAGCTTTTATGGACATACCGGTCAGGATTAAGGTGATTATTTTTGTTCATTTCTTTATGTATCTTATTAGCATTCATAACTTTGCTTAGTAGTTGCTGTAAGTACATTTTTTTCTTATTTTTGTTTTAGGGTAACCGGTCCATTAATACCTTATCAAATGAAGTTGTATCTGCTCTTGTTATTGAGAAACGGGATTAAAAACTGGAGCACGCCTCTAGGCTTTTGGTCGTGAAGGGTCCGACCAGTGGTGACAGGATGAAGTTAGTTGCTCGAGTTGTTAAACAGAATCGTGGCCCATCTTTTATTCCAAAATATGAATATTGTTTGGATTCAGCTAATGCTACTATTTATGTTCCGGTTCTCGATCTTTGAAGATGCTTTGAGTTAATGGTCATGGCTTCATTCGAGTTGATGGTCAAGATATCTGTTTTCTATCGTGTGTTGAATATCGAAAGCGGCGATCTTCTACGATGATTTTTATCGATGCCGCTTTCGTCATCTTATCATCACTGCTAGGAAAACGGCTACAAACTAGTTATCAGCATGTCTAGAAGATGGCTGTCTATCTGAAACTTTTAATATTGCCTTTAGTTGTTTTTGTGTTTGCTCATTTTGTACTTTGAACCCTTATT
Source organism: Chrysopogon serrulatus (assembly GCA_015844335.1). Classification (NCBI taxonomy): domain Eukaryota; kingdom Viridiplantae; phylum Streptophyta; class Magnoliopsida; order Poales; family Poaceae; genus Chrysopogon; species Chrysopogon serrulatus. The sequence goes on along the minus strand of JADLZL010005420.1, from coordinate 951 downwards.
TAAGTTCTCGAGAACTGCTTTGTAATAATTTGTTTACCTTATTATATTAATTGCATATGCTTGTTTTCAGGTTTTTATCTTATTCATGCATCATTCTATGTTTAGAATACTGATTAGTGTAGTTCAGATTACTCATTAATGTATGTACATTGCACCTGTTATCTTCTTTACAAGCTACTGGAGTTTTTTTTACCGCCTTATTGTTTATGTAAATTTGTTGTAAATCTGCTGTAAGTTTGGTTTTTATGATTTGCTTCTGCATTTTGTTAATCTTTTAATGTGGCATTCCATAGATTAAATTTGCCTATTTGTCATTTTTAAATTTTATTTGTATGATTTGCTTCTGCATTTTATTAATCTTTTAATGCGGCATTCCATAGATTAAATTTGCCTATTTGTCATTTTTAAATTTTATTTGTATGATTTGCTTCTGCATTTTGTTAATATTTTAATGTGGCATTCCATAGATTAAATTTGCCTATTTGTCATTTTTAAATTTTATTTGTATGATTTGCCTCTGCATTTTGTTAATCTTTTAATGTGGCATTGCATAGATTAAATTTGCCTATTTGTCATTTTTATATTTTATTTGTATGATTTGCTTCTGCATTTTGTTAATATTTTAATGTGGCATTCCATAGATTAAATTTGCCTATTTGTCATTTTTAAATTTTATTTGTATGATTTGCCTCTCAGATTTTGTTAATCTTTTAATGTGGCATTCCATAGATTAAATTTGCCTATTTGTCATTTTTATATTTTATTTGGGTTAATCTGATACACATGTTTTTCCAATTGAATTTTAGGTGACCGTTTCATATATGTCACCCGAATTGATTGTGCATGTGTCATTCGGCAATTATAAGGCTCCTGTCACCCGGGTGACAGGAGTCTTTATTTTGCCCGTGTATGAAGTAGACAGATTCAAAAATAAATATTAAGTTAGGCGCT
>JADLZL010005419.1:0-77519 GCA_015844335.1 Chrysopogon serrulatus | reverse complement strand
ATTTCTGAATTTGGGCCCTAAATTAATACTAGGTTTCCTACTAGGTATGCAGCCCATATGGCCCAGAAAATGAAGAAAGCCCACAGGCCGACACGCTCCTCCCAGTCAGTCCCCAGTCCCACACAGTTCGTCCTCCCCGCCGCTCGACGCTCCCCAACCTTCGACTTCGATTTCGACTAGGACATTTCGAATCAATCCTCTCTCCGCCTCTTCTAACCCTAACGCCGGCTGCCGAGGTCGCAGCGTCACCGTCAGGCGTGCCGCGTACGCCTGCAGCTTTCTGGTCGTGGTCTCGCAGGCAGGCACGCCGTGCGCGCCAGCCGGCAGGATACGGCGGGCAGCTGCGGGGCGTGCCGAGTGCCGGCGCCGGCAGGTGAAACCGTGGAGGCACCGCGATTCGGCGAGCTTAAGCTCTATCCTTTATTGCTCCTAGCAGGCAGGAAAGCGATCAGGTACTCACGCCACACGCGCTAGTGCCTTGCTTCAGTAGTTCTGAATTCATGTTTGATACTTGTTGCAATTCCTCGCGGTTTAGTGCGACAGCTACTCGGGAAGTTCGGCGTTTAGCGTTTCAGTTGTGGTTGAGTGTCAGACCCAAGAGCTAGAATCACTTGTGTATCTGTATTGTACTTTTGGTAATTGTATCTTACTGAATTTCCAGCATTATGAAAATTTCAGGGTACTGAATCGGCACAGCAAGCGATAAAATCCTGGCTATGCCACTGATTACATGCATATATATGAACCTTTCCCGCTAACTTGGACCTTTTTTCTGCAAAAGTTATACTATACTGGACCTGCCCCTGCTTGGAGATGATTTTAGAGAAGCCAAGCTGGATTCGCCATGAGGGCCTGCAGATCTTCTCCATTGACATCCAAACCGGCGGCCTCCGCTTCGCCACTGGTGGCGGTGATCAGAAGGTATTCTCTGTTTTTCCCAGCTTCAACTTATTTTGAGTCTTAGTGTAAATCTTCAATTACTCTTTTAACATGCTGGGAAGGAAAAGTTTTCTATATATTTGGCTTTTGGTTCCATGCTTTAGCCCTTTTTGGACACAAAGCATTTTTGACCTTTTGAGAGTAACAGAAAAATACTAGGGTTCTGTGTGATAACTTGGTTTTTTGGAAAGAATGAGGTGTTTGAGTGTAATAAACCTGGTAGATTCTAAAACCATGGTATTGCTAAAACTTTAGTCATTTTGGAGTTTTAGAAACTTCACTCTAGAGCACATTTATTTAAACTGTGGTGTTGCACTTCTCACATTGTTCTAAACTAACAATTTATTCATACCAAGGTCCCTCAAAACTACAACGTCCAAACATGCCCGTTACAATTTTCCAGTGCTAATAACTTAACATTTGTTGTGTGTTCACTGCACTGACTGGATGAAAATGGTACGGATATTTATCCGAACGTCCGTTCGATCGAATTCGTTTAGATGGGTTTAGATCTGTCCGTATCCGGGTCCGGATATTCAACATCTGGTACCGTATCCGTATCCGTATCCGAATACTCAAATCGCATATTTATGATGTCGATACCCAATCGTATCCTATCCGGTATGGATGACACTATCCATATTCGAATCCCGAACAGAAATATGAAAACAAATATGGTATCAGTGATATTCGTCCGTATCCGATCCGTTTTCATCCATGTGACTGCTGTGTTGGTAACTTTTTGTGATTAGTGAGGATTTGTCTCTGTTCTTGGGTCCAGCTTGTTTTGTTCCAGGTAATATGAATTAGGGTGAAATTGTTTATCGGGGTATAACCTCTGGATCACTGAAATAATCTGACTTTTAACAGGGACTTGTTGTGCAGTCATTGTTTCTCGTCTCAAATTTGAATATCGTAAAGTCCTTTAGAGTTATTTGTTCTGTTTTCAGTCTGTTTTAGCTAGCATGTTGTGTTATATCTTACTAGGATTAGCTGAATGAACTAAAAGGTTTGGCATTAATGTGATTTTTTACTGAGGAAGATGTTAACTGTATTGTTGAGTGATGATTGAAAATTTAACATTAAGTTTGTTGCAATTTCTTGTCCTCTTGAGTCATATGTGTTGTTAAACTGTTGTTTATGTAATACTGATCTATTATCACAGTTTGATATTTTTGTGGCCTTCTCTTACTAAGTTCCTTTTATTTGCTTCGTTGTTGAAATAGGTTCGAATATGGAGCATGAAATCTGTGCATAAGGACAATAGCGATGGTGATTCCAACCAGAGGTTGCTTGCTACAATGTGTGATCATTTTGGATCAGTAAACTGTGTGAGATGGGCCAAGCATGGCCTCTACCTTGCTTCAGGATCAGATGATCAGGTTATCCTAATTCATGAGAGAAAAGCTGGCTCAGGTACATCTGAGTTTGGCAGTGGACAACCACCAAATATAGAAAACTGGAAGGTCACTATGACCTTGAGAGGGCATACCGCTGATGTGGTAATTGTCTTCTAAAATTCCACTGCCGTGTTTATGTTTGTTCTTTACATCTTGTTATTACCTTTTGTGATCATTTTTTTTAAACTAATGAACACCTTTTCCATTTCTTGTGCTTAAAGTAGGTAGATCTTAGTTGGTCCCCTGATGATTCAACATTGGCCAGCGGTAGCTTGGATAATACCATTCACATATGGACCATGAATAACGGCATTTGCACTGCTGTCTTGCGCGGGCACTCCAGCTTAGTGAAAGGGGTTACCTGGGATCCTATTGGTTCTTTTATTGCAAGCCAATCAGATGATAAGACTGTTATGATATGGCGTACAAGTGACTGGAGTCTTGCCCACAAGACAGAAGGCCATTGGGCAAAATCTGTATGTCATGTTTCTTTGACTTCTCTTTATTAACTCTTAGCTGTGATCAACATGTCTTACTGAATGCCTTTCTCATTTTCTTTGTTCCTGCAGCTTGGTTCAACATTTTTTAGACGACTTGCTTGGTCACCTTGTGGCCAGTACATAACTACAACTCATGGTTTCCAGAAACCTAGGCATTCAGCACCTGTGCTTGAAAGAGGCGAGTGGGCTGCAACTTTTGACTTTCTAGGGCATAATGCGCCTATTGTGGTGGTTAAGTTTAATAACTCAAAGTTCCGTAAGAATTTCTCAAATGACCAAGACCCAAAGGCCGCACCAGCTGGATGGGCCAATGGAGCATCAAAGACACCAACAAAAGAACAGCAATCATATAATGTTATTGCTATTGGAAGTCAAGACAGAACTATTACTGTTTGGACAACAGCAAGTGCCCGTCCACTATTTGTTGCTAAGCATTTTTTCTCTCAAAGTGTGGTTGATTTATCTTGGTATGAGATGCGATTATTTCTCTACAACCATTATTATTCTGTATGCTCAAGCTCATGTTGATATTGTTTGTTTCCCTTGCAGGAGCCCTGATGGTTATTCACTTTTTGCCTGCTCCTTGGATGGATCAGTTGCCAGCTTTCACTTTGAAGCGAAGGAGCTTGGGTACAGGTTAAGTGACTCTGAAATGGATGAATGGAAGAGGAACACGTATGGTGATGTTGGAGGATGGCAGTCAAATCTGGTTGAAAACCCTGCACAATTGCTGCTAGAACAGGCATCAGCAAAGCAATCAGCTGGAAAAAATGGGGCTTCAATTGTTGAGCAAGCTCAAGAGCCCCTGAAAGTTTCTGCAGATGTGCCTAACCCAGCTCCAGTTGTGCAAAATTCCAAAGTTCCTGAAGCATCACCTGAAGACTCTAAGAAGACAGCTGGTCCCACTGCTGATGATGTAAAAAAAGCTAACCAGCTATCTAGTCCAGTGAAACAGAGAGAATATCGGCGCCCTGATGGCCGGAAAAGAATAATCCCAGAGGCAGTTGGATTTGCTTCCAACCAGGATAACACACCCAACCATTATCAGAATCATCTAGTGGATATTTCATCCCTGGATCAACGAATGAATGGAACAAGACCATCTTATGGCAGTAACAGCAACTGTAATAACTGTGGAGTTAGGGATCGCTCTAGTGTCACAGCAAGGGCAAACATAACTGAGAGTCTTGTTATTCAAAAAGCTTCAACCAGTGCTGGCAATGATGGAAGGATGAGCATAGAACACTCAAAATCTGTGGTCCCAAGCTCTTTGACCTCCAGCTCTACTCTTTCTATCCATGTAGTAAATAAGAATGACAATGAGGATGCTTTGCCTGTCTGCCTTGAAGCGAGGCCTGTAGAACGTGGTGCTGGAGATATGATTGGTGTTGGTGGTGCTTTTTCAACAAAAGAAACTGAGATTAAGTGTGTAAGAGGTACAGAAACTCTTTGGTCAGATCGTATCTCTGGAAAGGTTACTGTATTAGCAGGCAATGCAAATTTCTGGGCCGTTGGTTGTGAAGATGGTTTCCTGCAGGTGAGTAATATCCCCTGTCAGAATTTCTTTCAAATCAATTCTGTGTTTCAATTCAGATGCTTTTATGCCTGTCAATTATTGTTGAAATGTGCCTTTTATTTTCTGAGAATCTGTTAAGTTTTCAGCAATCAGCACTTAATTTTTTTGTTCTGAATTAGTTAGGTTTACACAAAATGTGGAATGCGAGCAATGCCAGCAATGATGATGGGATCTGCAGCTGTTTTTATTGATTGTGACGACTGCTGGAAATTGCTTCTTGTCACAAGGAGAGGTCTAATGTACATATGGAACCTCTATGACAGGACCTGCATTTTGCAGGACTCCTTAGCTTCTTTGGTTGCATCTCCAGATGGGTCATCGGCAAAAGATGCTGGTAATTATTTTTTATCCAGTGTTCGTTGTCATGTGCTACCTGAGATGGTTAATGTGAACTTGTTTGCATCTTAGATCCTGCATGTTTGTGTTTGCTGAAATAGCTGGTGCTTATCTGACAGGTACAGTAAAGGTTATATCTGCCACATTCTCAAGATGTGGATCACCCTTAGTTGTCCTTGCCAGCCGTCATGCTTTTCTGTATGACATGAGCATGAAGTGCTGGTTAAGGATTGCTGATGATTGTTTTCCAGCATCAAATTTTGCTAGCTCATTTAGTTTCCCACAAGGTGGAGAGCTAGGCAAGTTGCAGATTGACATAGGCAAGTTCATGGCTAGAAAGCCTATTTGGAGCAGGTCAGAATATACCTTCAATTACTTTAGTGTTAAAAGGCTCTTGAAACTATTGCTATGACATGCTACTGTGCTACATATCACAATTTTGTCTGAATCTATTTGGGTGGCTGCTTCTGTTTCAGGGTTACAGATGATGGGTTGCAGACACGAGCCCATCTGGAGACCCAACTTGCCTCTTCTTTGGCTTTGAAGTCAGCACAGGAGTACCGCCAATGTCTCCTATCTTACGTTCGATTTTTAGCTAGGTTAGTTCATTTTATTTTTATTTACTGTACATTCTATGAACAATCATTTAGCATTTATTTTGCGGTCCTCATCTTCGGCTGTTTTTTTAATTGATTGTGAAAGTAGTTGAATTTGGACATTTTATATGAAAATCATCGAGGGAAGCTTTGCTGAATTAATTATTTTCATTTGGTCTTTTTCTTGCATGCAGAGAAGCAGATGAATCTCGTCTACGTGAAGTTTGTGAGAGCTTCCTAGGTCCTCCGGTGGGCATGGTTGGTTCGGCATCGCCTACTGATCCTAAAAATCTAGCGTGGGATCCTGATGTTCTTGTAAGTCTCCCTTTCCTTGGCCATTTGCATGCTAGATTCGTCCAATTACATTTTTGTCCACAAAAAAAAGACTCAGTTTGTCACAAGTAGTCCCTTTCTAGATAATCATGAGGGTGCATAACCTATAAATATATTAGCACTCGGTTCTCATATTTCCTACGTACTTGACATGATGTTCCAGTCTGTAATATAACAGATGGCAATTCTACAGGGAATGAAGAAGCACAAACTTCTTAAAGAAGATGTACTTCCTTCGATGGCATCTAACCGGAAAGTGCAGCGGCTGCTCAACGAGTTCATGGACCTCCTGTCAGAATATGAAACCGCTGAGACCAAAGCAGACCCAATGGATGTCACACTGACACCGCAACCCTGAACAGAAGCCAATGACAATGACAAGGTGATGACCTCGTAGCTACCCTTGACATGCTCAGTACAGTTGCTGGAGACTCACTGACCCCCCTGGGTAGGTATGTAGGATAGTTTGGTGTGGATACAGAGCATCTAATTTGAGAAGTGCTTATATGGCTCAGTTAGTTAGTTGTGCATGTACCTGGTAGATTGTTTATTAATGTGACCCCTTACAAAAAAGAAAAGAAAAGAAACTGATTTTAAACCCATTAGCTGTAAGCGTTTAGTGTAACAGTAGATATGGAAGCAAAGGTCGCCCTGTTGATTATTGTGTATCGGCAATTTGTTAAAGGCATAAACTCATACCCTTTTTCGTTCCAAGGCAATATTGGCCCTGATAGTTTTTAGTTGAGAGTGTTTATTTTATAGAAAATTTGCATTGTCTATGACTCATTCGACAGGAGATCCTCAATAAGGATCCATTTTTAGAGGAACAATGACGGGAGAATTTCACTAAGGATGCAACAACTTGGTTAGCTTTTCTTTTGATGAGTACTACCTTGCATCTCATATGGGAGATGAGATATTTCTTTTTATGAGTATTCATCTCATATATGGGGAATGAGATATTTTAAAAGAATCCCAACTGGGTCAGGTCAGGTAGACAGAAGGAACTCGTGGATCTTGGGCCTGAATGTTCGGGCGACGGCGGCCCACGCGGCCTGCGTCGGGTGGACGTCGTCCCAGTAGAAATGCTTGCTCGGGTCGTCACACAGCGTGTACTGCCTCCTGCCGCTGTCGTCCAGCTGCCCGCAGTGGCCGTCGGCGCTGAAGCTCTCGCAGCACGGCCTCCTCGGCTCCGCGAACCTCTCCGCCGCCGGCGCCGGCGCCGGCGCGTCGTCGACGAAGGCGGCGAAAGGCGTGTTGAGGTCGAGCAGGAGGAACGTGCGGTTGGCCGGGTCGAGCGCGGCGAGCACGGACTGGAGCGCCGCGTTGTGCTGCGCGGCGCCGGCGTTGGCGAGCCGGTCGCAGGCGGTGTAGTTGAGCGCGCGCGTGAAGAACGGCGTGCACCCCATCGGGTGCAGGTTGGTGACCACCACCTTGCGCATGCCGGCCTCGTCGCGCAGCCGCCGCAGCTGCTCCCGGAGCTGCCGCACCACCGCCGGGATGTAGGCAATCGCGGCCTGCATGCGTGTATGTGTTCACTGTTCAGCACTAAGACAGGGACAACGATCGATATAGTATATATGGTGGTGATATATAACTGGCGTACGCTTGTGCTGTTGTCCTTGTCGGCGGCGTAGGAGTAGTCATTGCCGGAGACGACGACGACGGCGACCCCGGCGTCGCAGCCACTTGTGGACGACGACGGCGGGCGGTGCTGCGCCTGGAACAGGTCGATCTGCGCGCTGATGTTGCGCTGGAAGTTGCCGGTGTCCATTACGCCCGCGCCGCCGACGGCGAAGTTCATGCCACGCGCCGTGAGCCCGCGCGCCGCGCCCCTGCGCAGCTTGTACGCCACCGGCGTTGGCACTCCCATCGCGGAGGCTGCATGCCATGCAAATGGAATGCATTGGTTCCAATCCAACATAGGAGTAGTTAGCACACTAGCAGGAAAAAAATAAGCTATCACTAGTATAGGATCGGATCAGTAGTACAATAAACTACACTGAACTGATGTACTGCTGGAAAAGGAAAGGTTAAGGTTAGGTCGGAGCATGGGGAATCTCTACTTGCCCCTTGTACTAGCTGTGTTCAGCATCCCCATGCATGCATCTCAGATGAGTAGTACTGTATATAAACACATGAGAAAAGAATGCATGGCCAACTGTCCATCTATCATCGCGCTGATTTTGACGAAAACGCATGCGTGGCTCCAAAAGAATGAGAGATCGAGGTGGCAGCGCTGTCGGCTGCCGGCCGGGCTGCGGCTGGAGCATGAGAATCGAATAGAATGTGGCGACGTCAGAAGAGTGCGGAGTGTGTGCATCAGACTATCAGTGCATGTCTGCATGTGGGTAAGCTTGCTCGGTTGCCATGCCGCCGCCATCGGCGACTTCGTGCGTCCGTGCGTGTCGGTTTGCTAGCATGGGCATATGCCATACTCCAGTATCTATCAAACAAGAAAACTAGAAGTAGAACTAGTACTGTATGAAATTTCCTGGTGGTTCATCATCTAAATAACAGCATGGGGGGGATGGTACGGTCCAAAATCCAAATTCCTGAAAATAAGAGATTATCATCTCTCGCAAAAAAAGAAAAAGAAAAAGAAAATAAGAGATTGAACAGGTCCGTTGGATCAAGATCGGACAGACTACATTCTATACCTTTATGATTGACATTTGTGCACAGTTATCCTTACCCTGATGAATGGTCACACTCACACAGGCTACCTAGCAGCTTAGTACAAGGGGATGATGTTGTACCCGGAGAGAGAAGCTAGCATAACCAAACCAGCAGCCCATGGAGATGATGTTGTACACGATCGATGCATGCATGATAGAGCTGATTATTGGTTACTTTACTACTCAAGGCAGGGCAGCTAATGAGCTTCTGAACAGTTACCGTACATATGAACTGAAGTCATATGCACACAGTGATTCAGAAATTTTAAGGAGAAACGCAAACGCGTTTGTGTGAATGCGCCGCTGCAATTGCACTAGCTAGCTACTGTATTCCTAGATGATCATCACTCAGCAGTGAGCAGCAGCAGCAAGCCAGCAAGGGCATTGATTGCCTGCCCAACCAACGAAGGGAGCTGGCGCGCGCGCCATCAATGCACGAAAGCAACTCCCAAGGATCCATCGTCCTCTCCTCTCCATCGCAAAGATGCAGCAGCCATGCCATTGCAGCATGGTCGTCGAAATGCATTTATTACTCCTGCTGGCCAGCCACTGCGGCGGGGCTCCATCGCCATGTGCGTTGCTCACTTCACTTCACTACGAAGAGCACACAGGGAGAACTTCACTGACCTATGAAGTCGGTGAGGACGCGGCCGTCGGAGAAGCGGCCGGTGGGCCGGCCGGGGAAGGTGGCGCCGTACGGGTCGTACCACGCGCGGGTCAGCTCCCGCCCGAGGTCGCCCAGGTTCCCCGTGTCCGCGTACGAGTCCCCGAACACCCACACCGCCGGCGATTGCTTTCCGCCGTCGCCGCAGCCGCTTCCGCTTCCGCCGCCGCCGCTAGCGTCGCCCTCGTCCCTGTGCTCGCGCAGCGCCTCTGCCGCCGCCGGCAGCGTCGTCAACGCCGTGAGGCCTGCACCATGTCATGACTCGATCGAGATGTTTTCTTCTTACAAAAGTTGGATTGATAAAAGCTGTGGGCTGTGGCGGCTAGACGCCTAGACCGAGATGTTTTCTTCTTACAGATGATAAGAAGCAGGAGCGTCGTCGTCGACACGGTAGCCGCCGGAGCTTGACGAGGGGGCGGAGGCCACGACGGCGGCGATGATTCGTGTGCTCCATCTCCGTCGCGTCGGCGTGGCCCTGCCCTCTCTGGTTCTCTCTTGAGAGATCACTGGGTGTGGGTGGTGGATTGTTGGGGATGGAAATTAAAATTGGTTTCGGATCATCCGGAAAGCCGCGGCTTTGTGTGTGTATATATACACAGCGGTAGACTGCCATAGCTTGCGCCTAGTGGTGGAGGAATTTCTTTGCTGAATATTATTATTTAAAATTCAGTACTTGTTACAAACATGCCCCTTAATTAGCCATATTTATTAGAATCGGATCCACTGAACTAACAATTAATTAACTAATAATTAAGTAATAGTTTATAAGGATCTAAATAGATGAACTAGTGGGTGGAATTCAACTAGTCGTTAGTTTACTGGTCCACAAAACTTAACTATTTGAACTAGTTGTTAGTTCATTTGATCTAAACAGGCCCGTAGTATATACTATATAACCCAACGCCGGCACATAAGTAAGAGCTTATTTGGATACACTCGTATTCCTTTAAGACTGTCTCCAACCATCATGACCTAAAAACGATAGGCATTTCATCAATTGCATTGTGCATAGTGAATGGGTTATAAACCTATAATTTTTCTTTTCCAGAAGATGATGCAAAGTTTTCTCTTTCCAACAAATGAATCACGGAAAAGGGCCGCTTAATCGAGTGTCGCTCGCCTCGCCACATCCTCCTCCTTGTCGTTGGCTTCGGCCTCGCCGCCGCAGGGTCGGGTTCCTCGCTCTCTAGCCGCGCCCACGCTACCCCCCGCGTTGTGCGCCGCCACCATAGTCGGCGCCCCGAAGAGCTTGACCCGCCACCGTCGATCTCCAGCTTGGACGCGTCTCCGCCGACGAGACCGCCACCACGAGCTGCGCAAGGGCCTGAGGAAATATCTGATATAGCTCCCTCCCTCTTCATCTCTGTTGTGCGTGCGCCTTCGCTGTGGATGCGCCGCTGCAGCCGCTCTGCCCCGCCGTCGTGCGCTGCGTCTCCGGCCATCCTCCGCCATGCAGAGTGGCCCTGCCGAGTTCGCCACCCTGTTCTCTGTCTACTTGTTCCCTCGTCTTAGGCCGCAATGCCCCTTAGCCCGCGCCGCCACACACCATGGCGAAGCACTGCCGTCAGCCACCGTCCGGCATGTAGGACCCTCAAGGTCAGGGATTTGGGTCACGCATCTGGGAGAACTCTTTTTTGTCTTCCCTCTCTCCTCCCACCTAAAATACCTGTTGCCTTTGAGTTCCCTGTTGGAGCACAATTTGGAGATGCAAAAGCACTGTGTGCAACCTATTTTTGGGATTGAGCCACCTTATTGAAGTTAGTCTAAGGTGAATACGGATGCATCCAACTAAAATTTAACTGGACTAGAATTTTTATAGATGTGACTTTAGCTGCCGCTCATATGATGTAGACAACATGTGAACACAATTGAACCTCCAAGGATACAGAGTACGGAAATTTGTAAAGGCTGTTTAAGTGCAAGACTTGGTGTTGACAGCATTCTTTTATCTTTGACCGTGCTATTAAGGGGTCAAGATGAGTAGCTAGATCAAAGTTGAGGCCGAGCGTATTCTCAAAAAAGGAAATGTTGAGGCTGAGAGCATTGGGATGCACACTGTAAAAACTCCAACTAAGTTAGCTCAAGAGTATATATTTTTTGAAGAGCCTTTATATGCGTTTGAGAAAAAAAAATTATATTATACCAATGTAATGTCCAAATAGCTTTTTTCTTTAGGCTACTAGCCATCCATATCATACAACATCTGATGCATCCGGTCCAGGTGGGGTTGGATGAAAAGCCCGACACACCGATCCGGATTCCCTGAAACCTGCAATCTTAGCACCGACAGCCGAAATTACGATGCACCGATCCGGCTACAACGCCACTAGGGCCTCTTGTTGCGCCTCGGCAATCTTAGCACCGCACTTCGGCGCACCCCTTCCGGAAAAGGCCCAATCGCTCCAAAAGACTAGTCCGATGGGGGAAGGGTGGCTCTCCCTTTTAAGGTGGCTTCCTCCTCCCAAGCTAAGCAAGGTGGGATTATTTAGAGGCTCACATGGTCGCCGCCCGACTACAACTGGGCCACTTGGCCTATTTTTTTTGTTACGTCTTTGCCAGCGGGTAATAGTGGAGAATGTCCTCATCATTCCCACCCCCCTTAAACAAGGGCCTAGCTCTGATACCAAATGATGCATCCGGCCCAGGGGTGGGGTTGGATGAAAAGCCCGACACACCGATCCGGATTCCCCGAAACCTGCAATCTTAGCACCGACAAATTAAAATTACGACCCACCGATCCGGCTACAACGCCACTAGGGCCTCTTGTTGCGCCTCGGCAATCTTAGCACCGCACTTCGGCGCACCCCTTCCGGAAAAGGCCCAATCGCCCCAAAAGACTATTCCGATGGGGGAAGGGTGGCTCTCCCTTTTAAGGTGGCTTACTCCTCCCAAGCTAAGCAAGATGGGATTATTTAGAGGCTCACATGGTCGCCGTCCGACTACAACTGGGCCACTTGGCCCATTTTTTGTTGCGTCTTTGCCAGCGGGTAATAGTGGAGGATGTCCTCATCAACATCATTGCCGCCTCTCCGCATCCCTCCTTCTTGGTTTTCCATTTTAAGTCGTAAGGTTGTTATACCATACATGAAATATCTCATTGGCTCTAACTCTGTCTCTCTAATCTCATGGTTGTCTCATGGTTGATTGCTGAAGATTATCATATCTTTGGTAATTTCAGGCAATGGATGAACCAGGGGGTTGGCAGGGGTCATGCCCCCCCGCCCCACCCTGAAAAAAACAATGAATCTTTTTATATATATGGAAAAAATAAAATTTTCATAAAAAATTCAATAAAAATTCAGTTTTCCATCTAAAAATTCAATAGAAATATACTTTTTTATTAAAAAAATTTAATGACACATCACAAAAAAAATTCCTTTCACTTATTTACGATGTGTCATCTATTGTTTGACTCTTCTTATTCAAGAGTACTAGTTCCGTCACTGATTTCAGTCATTTAAAAAAGAGGTATTCTTGTAGCTCATATATATATGTATTTGCCAAATGTCTTTGGCCAAAAGGTTTATGGAGTAATCAAACCAAAATAGTAGGGAGGGTCAAAAGCGAAAGGACACCAAATCGTAGCTTCCTCTCTAGGTTCAGCTTTCTAATTTTACCCTAAAAAATATATGGGCCTGATTTGCTCGGTTTTTTTTTTCGAAAACGTGCTCATTAAGCGAAGGGGAATGTTTGAAAACATACGTGTCCAGCGGCGAGGGCGAGCTGCCCCGCGTCCGGACATTCATCGGCTGGACGGCTAACCGCCACCTACCCTGGGCTGCTGGCAGCTGGGCGGGCGAGTCCACTTCGCGTGCAGCAGGCAGCTGCATTTCTGTGCTGTCCTGCGCAGCTGTGGTGTGCGGCCCTGCCTTCCTCCCTCGATCTCGGAGGTCACAGTTTTGTTGCTTGTCGTCAACTTAATGCAGCTGTATGAACATGGCAGCATCAATATCATCCATTCATCCTTCTCTCCCCTCCCCTCCCCTCCTCTGGCTGTCAATTACGTGTGCTATGGCCTTGTTCAGTTCGTGAGAAAGTTTCTTTCATGTACTGTAGCACTTTCGTTTGTATTTGGCAAATATTGTCAACCTTCAAAAAGATTCGTCACGTGATTTACAACTAAACCGTATAATTAGTTATTTTTTTTTACTAACATTTACTGCTCCATATATGCGGGTAGAAATTGATGTGATGTGAAAGTTGCTGAAAGTTGCATGAAAGTTACAACTTTCATGGCAACTAAACAAGGCCTATATATGCTTTCCCTGTCTGACAAGATTGGCGTTTGTATTCAATTCACATCTCATCTCTGCTGAGATTAGAACCAAGTCAGGACTCGCAAGCTTAATTAAGCGCGCATCCATGTCAGCCCGGAATGGGCAGCGTTAGCTTACCAATGCAGTGCAAGCAAAAACAATGCCGCACCATTTCCTTCGTCTCTTTTCCACTGCTCGGCTCTTTTAATTTAGCGCATGGGTATGCGTTGCGTGCATAAGATTTGTTGTTGTTATGCGCGCCTGAATGTCTGAATGCGTTAGTCGAGTACAATTAAGCAACGTGGTGGTAGGTCTAGTCTGGGCCTCGTTTGGATTGTGAGAAACTTGCATCTGATGAATAATAGCGTTTTATTTGAAATATTATCCAATCGTGGACCAACTAGGCTCAAAAGATCCATCTCGTGATTTCGAACTAAACTGTGTAATTAGTTATTTTTTTTTTACATTTAATGCTCTATGCATGTGGGTAAAAATTGATGTGATGGAGAGAGAGTGGAAAAACTTGCAATTTTGATTGAATCCGAACAAGGAGCTGGTCTGAATGTCTGAAATCTGAATGCCTGATGGCCGATGGACTACCCTGGCTACCAATGCATGATGCAGGCATACATCGGCAGACAAGTAGAGAGGCACATATATATGCTCCTGCCGTCCTGCGATGCACAAGCCAAGAGAACAGTACTAGTACAACGCAAGCTTCCAAGCTCTGCCTCTGCTGCTGCTGCTGGTGGTGCTGTATTGTGATTGTGCATCCTCACTCTTCCTCCTCGGCCACACAGTTGCCCATTTTTGTATCAACGGAATGTCCTAACTGCTACGATCGCCATGTATAAACAAACAAGAGCAAGGGTCCGTCAGTGGTCGCCGCATCGCATGCGGAGAATCTTGGCTTGCAGGAATGCATGCTATGCAGATGCAATTGCTGATCCCAGTCATCTAGTACATACATATACTGTCATAAAGCGAAGTAAACCTGCTACCACCAGCGCATGCTTAAGCTAGTAGCTAGTCTTCGGCCAGTCGGCTACATATATAACCAGCAGCAGCCCAGCAGGACAGTGGTCAGTGGCGAGAGAATATTGATCACATGGAAATTGCGACAAACCGATACTGTCGGAAAGTTTATGCACGCATGTCGCCCTCTTCAGCCAGCGGCGGAGCTATCTCCATTCCTTTTTTTTGTGGCCCTAGAGTAAAACACAAAATGGTTTCATGCGAAAGCAGCATGACCTATCTCCATTCTTTTTTTTTTTTTTTTGGCTACATTGTCCTTGTTAATACGTACATCTCTTTTAAAATACCAAAGACATGCATCCATGAGATGCAACGGAATCAGCGAACTTGCAAGACTAACGGGAAACCAGACACGGGCAAAGCACGAAGCAAAAGCCCATTTAAGAATCAACAGCCCAAACTAGGGCTGGCGGAAGTCATGCTGGGCCATCTGAAACGTGCACAGTCCACACCGCACCTCACGCCTATAATAGGAAGAATTCAATCAATGAAAGTTGGCGACCTTTCGCGCAGAGCAGGTAAGCCCAAGTGGGCCGTATCCGTGGTTTCACCTTCTTTGGCAATAATTTGCAGGCCCAATCTCTGATCTCATGGCGTAGCTGTGGGGTACACTCGCTCGCGAAAGATGTCGCCGTTAAGTGGGGCCGCTTGCACGGTGGGCCGCCAAGGGTGGTGCAAGTTGTCGCACACAGGGAAGAAGGGGCACGTTGACCCCTCCCGGGAGGCTGAGAGTTTTACCTGTATGCCATTACAAAAGTTCCTCCAAACCTGTGTGCCACCAAAAAGTTTGTTCACACCTGTGTGCCATGACACAAACTTTCTTTTACCCGTGTGCCATTTTGGACGGCATCCGTTAGTAACTAACAGATTTGGAGCTCTGACATGTGGGACCACCCTAGTCACTTTACCATCTTGCCCTTGCTCTCCTACATCGAACCCTATCCATCCCGGGAGACCGGTCGCGCTCGTTTCCTCCTCCCTCTTCCCGACACCCGCCGCCGCTGCAATGGTCGCGGCGGCGTTGCGACGGAGCGTATGGCCAGTGTGTATGGCGTGTTTATATATTTGTATCTACGTTGTATATTGCATGTATATTATGTATTGAGCTCTTCTTTGAACTCTGGTTCGCCTCGTTGATTATTGCCTTGGTGTTGTCGTCGACGCACCGTGTTCTTGTACACGTGAGTACGAGCTTGCATCCGCATTGCGGTTGGTGAACGAACACGAACTTCTTTGGTTAATTCGTTGTTAATTTCTTGTCTAGTTGTGCAGGGGCGGGATCGGAGGCCCTACATATACTACTCCTGCTGGCTCTTGGCTCTTTGAGTAGGAACACGGCAAGGGATCTTCTAGTTGTAGGCCGGCCGGCCTTCTATAACTAACACACATGGGAGTGTTTGGTCCCAGCCAGCGGCTGAGTGAATGATTGCTCGATCGACTCTTCCAGATCTCACGCCCCCAAGAGTCCCCTAGCTAGCTAGCACCACTACTGTTTTACCTTTGGACGATATGATCTGATTATGTTGTCTACTCTCTCCTGCAATGACTATTCTCAAATCCATATAAGCATACTGGATAAGTTCATATATCTTGTTCTGAAATTAGACCAGCTGCCAATATTGTGTGGTAAAACTTCATTCAAGACGATGTGATACGAATTTTGTTTTTTTTTTTGGTTGTTGTGGTCTATCTAGTGATCCACCAGTTGGTCTATCTAGTGATCCACCAGTCTGGTCACAGTTTTTAGTTCATAGGAGTGTTAAGTGAGAGGTGTGTTTGTCTCAGATTTCAGTACCAAAATTATGAATGTACCACTGAAGTTCCAGTTCAGGAAGACTTGAAATCATATTTGGTTGCTTAATGCCATCTCCCCAGCTTCAAATGAATTTGGCTTGTACAGTTTTTTCATTTTTTCCTAATACTGGAATTTGTTGGTGGAAGAATATATTTGAATTGTTTGTGTCAAGAATATAGTTGGTGCAGCTCTGAATTTGTGGCACCTTGTTAGTGTTAAAGGTTTTTTTTTTGGAAAGTTCACTTGTCTTAGTTGAAGTTGATGCTCCGGTGCTTGAGAATTAGGTTCAGTGTGTCATTAAGCTAATATTATTTGGTCGAGAGGACGAGATTGAAGCTAATACTATTTGTTGATTGACCGACGGAATTAAGTTTGGTTTTGACATAACAAATTGTCTTGTTGAACTGATTATCGTATGAGTACATCAGATGAGTACATTCGACATTTTCTTTTGCATGTTTTAGTTTCAAGCAGTTTTGATATATTAATCTGGTGGCAAGAAACACTAATGCATTAGATTGGAGTTCTACGCCTAGTGGAAACAAGATGGGAATCTAGCACCGCAACACGTAGTGTTGATTGTGCCCTCTTGTTCATCCGTAGGATGGACGAAGAAAATATCTACAAATTAGAATGCCGGATTGTGGGTCACAATTGTCGATTCTCGGTGGTATGAGTTTGACAAAGTTGTGGATGCTAACCGCACCAATTTCGATGTCCTGGTTGGTGAAATTGTTGATAAGTTTCCTAATGGCTATGGTGAATTAGTGCGATTTGTTTTATACGTATGGATAGAAAGGTCAACATCCAAGTCTTCAATGATAAAGATTTGGCTGATATGTTTGCAAAACATAAGTTGTTGAAATCTTTGCTTGTTAACTATCTCATATCACCACCCAAGTACTGATCCCCCTGAGATTCCAGATTGGGAGTGTGGTAGCAGTGTCCAATCTGTAGAACCTCCATTCACCCCTGCAGAACCAAGCCACAACACACACAATGAACCTAGTGAAGATGAATCCCTTGCTAATCCTTACCCACAGTATGAGCATGTTGGCATTGATGACGAAGGGCTGTATATTGAGCTTCCCCAACAGCCCCCAGCCCCTCCAATTCCTAAATATTTTAGTAAACAAAGGGATGAGGAGAGTTCTGATGATGATGAATCCTTGTCTGATGATGATGAATCTTTGTGTGCTGATGTTGATGATGAAGTCCATGTAGAGGACATGGATGAAATGGTTCAAGATAGAGCCCCTGAACCTATGCCTGATGAATTCTATGACAAGAAAGACCCTCCTATGGAAATAGGAACTGTGTACTCAAACATGGCTGCTTTTAAAATTGCTTTAGCTTCACATGTTGTTAGACATGAGAGGCATTATGACATTGAGAAGAGTGATCCAGGTCGGTATAGGGTGCACTGCTCATTCAAGAAATATGGATGCCCATGGAGAATTCATGCTTCAACATTATCTGATGGTGTGACAGTTCAGGTAATGTGGTATTTGCTAATAATTCATGTTGTGCTTACTAATAATGCAATTATTCTGTTTTACTAATAAAGGTGGCCCTTGTTGATTTGTAGGTGAAGGTGAACCCACATGCCCATAATTGTCAGAGCCACAGTAGAGAGGGTATTTGTGTTGGGATCACACAGTTTTGGGTATGTGCTCAGGTGATTGATTGGCTCAAAGAAGATGGGAATCTTCGTATCAAAGAGTTGACAAGGAGGCTGAAGGCAGAGTGGAAAATTACAGTGCCCTATCGAAGAGTGTACAAAGGTAAAAATCTTGCCATGGATCGGATTTATGGTCCTTGGGACAAAAGTTTTGACAACCTTTTTTAGGCTTAAGGCTCGTGATTGAGGAGTCCTGCCTGGATCATTTTTTGTCATTGATCACCACACAATGGGCAATAAGATCAGGTTCAATAGGTTATTCTTTGCACTGAAGCCATGTGTTGATGGATTTGTTAGAGGTTGTAGGCCATACCTTGCAAAGTAGATAGCACCTTTTTAAATGGCCGGTATAGGGGGACAGATGCATAGCTTGTGCAGTAGATGGGCATAATTGGATGTACCCAAGAGTCTGTTGGGGTCATTGACTCGAAAACCAATGAAAATTGGGTGTGGTTCATGGAGAGGTTAAAGGAGGCAATACCTATTTCTCCGAATGCAGCATTGTGGTCGAGGCGGTGATGAATGGGATTAGTGAAGTTTTCCCGGGGAGTGTATGTATCATCTAGTACAAAATTTCAAGAAAAGGTATAGTGGAAAGATTTTTGATGATCACTTGTGGGCTGCTTCTTACTCATGGGGTCCATATATGTTTAACAAACATTATAAGGCAATGGCTGATGCAAAACCAGAGGCAATGAAATATTTGCTGGACACTCACAAGAAACTTTGGACAAGGAGCCAGTATAGGACAACATCAAAGGTGGACTATGTAACCAACAATCTGGCAGAGTCATTCAACAATTGGATTAAGGTTGAGAAGGGAAAAAACCTAGATGACTTGCTGGACACACTGAGGCAGAAGATCTTGATCAAATGGAATCATAGGAAGAGGGTTGCCAAGACATTTCAAGGGAAGATTCTACCTCACATTGTGCAGAAACTGAGAGAGGATAGTTACAACCTTGACATTGAGGTGATCACAGACTCCCCTGATGGTGTAGCTGAACTTTGTGCCAAGGGGTCTAGTAATCAGTACAGGTTTGTGGTTAGCTTACCTAACAGGACCTGTACTTGTAGTGCTTGGCAAGGTTCTGGAATCCCATGCAAACATGCCATTGCCTACATCACCTCAATTCCTGGTGCCCAACTAGAAGACTATGTTGATGAATACTACTCAGTGAAGAAATTCAGAGTGGCATATGAAGGTTCCATCCCTTGCATTCCAGACAAAAGCATGTGGCCTAATTCAAATCATGGCTTCTACATGCATCCACCCTTGCTTAAGTCAACAGGAGGAGGGAGACATAAGAATAGGATGAAATCATCTATGGAGGGAGGCAGCAAGAAGAAGAGCAAGAAACATGAGTGCCCCATATGTCATCAGTTAGGACACCATTGGTACACTTGCAAGAACGGAAATCCAGAAGATATAGCTGCAATAGAGGCTGAAAGGTAATATAATTGGCTTCATTACTTTCTAGTACATGTCCATCTTCATTACTTGGATTAACTACAATAACTTGTTCTATGCAGGGGTCCTCCAAAGAAAAGAATTAAAAAGGCAGCAAGCCTTAACACAGAGACTAGCATGGTGGTTGCTCCATGTGTGATGCAATTCCCATACCATGAGGGAGTGCAGAATGCTACACGCAAGAAAAGGAGAAAAACTAGGGTCCGTAAGGGCAAGGACCTAGTTTCAAATTAGCACAACATCAAATACTGTGTCTAACAGGTATGTCTACCTTCTTTATGTCTTGGTTTGATACCAGTACCATCACAGCTAATGGTAATAAAAAAATGTTTCTTTTTCACTAGGTCTGCAACTGGATCCAATAATCCTATTCAAGAGCAAACTGTTTTGCTTCTACCTTGCCCTGAGGAAGAAGCTACCACCACACACACTGATCCACTAAAAAATGTGGTGCCACAGTCCTCACCAAGGAAAAGGATTGGGATTAAAAAGAAGCTCACACCAAAGAAGCTTCTACCAGCAGCCAACCCATCTAGCCCCTCTTCCAATACCAGAAGCAAGAAGTCGTCTGAACTAAAACAAATTACTGTTTTTTTATTTTGCTCATGTGGTTCTGGTTATGGAAAAATAATTGTTTGCTCCCTTTTGGCAAGACCAGTTAGTTGTTGTTACTTCTTTTGGTGAACATTAGCTATTATGTCAAACAAACTTAGCTGTTATGTCATGTTCATGTAAACTCTTGTGTGATGAGAACCATTGCCTATGTGTCATGTTAATGCCATGTAAACTGATGAGAACCATTAGCTATTATGTTCAATGTTGGAGTGCTCTCAATGTTGATGCCATGTTGGTCATGTGTTTCATAAATGGTTGGCTGTGTTTTTTTTTTTTGAAATAATAGGATTGTTGGTTATTGTTATTTGTTCTCAGAATTTATTTATGCTTAGCGCATATTGCTGTTTTATTATTATGTGATCAACTTTTCCAAAATTATCATGTGGTCATCACGTATATGCTTTTTTATTTATTTTCGGATTTTTCCAACATGTATATGATTTTTTAAAATTATTTATAGAATATTAGAAAATGAAATGACTTCAGGTCACGATCATTTGCAGTGTTTTTTTCTTTTTTTTTCTCCTAGTCCAATCCAATCCAATCCCATCCAAAAGGGAGACGACAATTTCGCCTACTCCGTACGTCCGATACAAGGGAAAATTTACATGTGTACGTATGTTACTCCAGCGAGCAGTCTAGGGGCGAGTTTAATTAATCTCTCGGTTTCCCTCAAGGTGGCTTCAGCCACGGCCGCAGCAGCAGCCATGGTCCAGCATCAGAAACAAACACAAGGGTAAAATTGTCTTTCTCCAACTCTGTTAAGCTCTGTTAGTCCACATTCCGTCCAAAATGGCACACGGGTAAAAGAAAGTTTGTGTCATGGCACACAGGTGCGAACGAACTTTTTAGTGGCATACAGGTTTGGAGGAACTTTTGTAATGGCATACAGGTAAAACTCTCCGGGAGGCTCCGGGCCCGGGCCTGCACTGCGGGGCCACGCAGCCTAGTGACGCGGACACACGTCCGCGAGCTCCTATCTGCCACACGTCCGCATGTGGGCTCCTCCAGTCGTACCCGTCACCAGTACCGCCCCCCGAGAAAGATGATCATGCATTCTTTGAACAAGATGGTCATGCTGATTGCTGAACAAGTGGCTGAAAATAAATTTGCATGTTTTTTTTTTTTTGTTGACTTTGGATATCTCGGGTTGAACGGTAGATTTTTATTAAGAGGAGGAAAGTATGGCGTGTGGTGGTGTGAAACCTACTGCTGAACACTGCCATGCAAACCTATACTCGCCATGCATATACCGGACGTCGAGACGAGACTACTCGTATGTACTACTAAGTAGCCAAAATAAGAGCGTCGTAAACTGTAAGCTCTAAAGTTTGATAAGTGAGCGCAAAAGTTTTTAGTGGCACTTGGGAGTCCAAAATTGAGTGGAACCGGTAACGGCACCGGCATGGTGGAGAGAGGGAGAGAGTGTGGCTGCGGCGGCCAGATCGGAGACCTGGAGGGAGATGGAGACGCGCATGTGAAGTGGAGGGAGGGAGATTTCCCCTTTTTATCTCTCTCGTTTCAGCCAGGCAGGATCCACTTTAATACCCTATTAGCAGTGGCAATTCTCGTTACACCAACAAAGACAGACCTTAGGCCTAATTAGTTGGTTGCTAAAATTTATCACGTTAAAAATCTACAAGCCATGATTTTGTCTAGTAATTGGTTGGTTACCAAAATTTACCAACTACTCACATTTGGCTTGCCAAATATTTGACAACTTTTTTGCTTAAGATTTGGCTTACCAAATCCTCAGTATGCCAATCAAATCACTTATCTTAGGTCGGACCTACATTAAGGCAGGGTGCCGCGGAAACCGGATTTTTTTCTGCTAGCAGGAACTTCCTGTGTGCTTAATTAAACCACTCTTGGTCTCACTAAATGACAAAATCTAAGCCTGATTGTTTGCTGAACCGACGACCTTTACCACCTCGAGATTCGAGCGACGCTCCCGTGCACCGGACTGTTTTTTTTTTTTTTTTTTTTTTGAAGGAAAGGACAAGAGCCCAGAGGGACGAATCGCCACGTCCGCCAGAGGCTCTCAGTCAAGCACTCAAGCCACTCACTCATCAAACAGTCTTTAAAAAAAAATCACTAGCTAACCCGACCCGAGGCGAGAAAACAACAAGTGAGGCACGAAAATTAAATAGAAAGGCCTGACGAAAATTTCGCAGCCATATCCCCCCGGGCGCAGATCTTTTCTCTCGCTCCCCACTCCCCGCCGATCACGCCGGCGGCGCGATGGCGGCGACCTCCGGGGCGTCGGGTCCGGGCGACCACGTGCACGCCCGCCTCTCGTCGTCTCTGACGGCGCGCTACTCGGACTGGGTGCTGGAGGCGCTGGACGAGCTCCCGGGGAGCTTCCTGCTCACCGACCCAGCCCTGCCGGGCCACCCCATCGTGTACGCCTCCCGGGGCCTCGCCGCGCTCACCGGCTACGCGCCGCGCGACGTGCTGGGCCGCAACGCGCGCCTCTTCCAGGGCGCCGCCACCGACCGCGCCGCCGTCGCCGGCGTCCGCGAGGCCGTCCGCGCGCACCGCCCGCACCAGGCCGCGCTCCTCAACTACCGCCGCGACGGCGCCCCGCACTGGGTCCTGCTCCACCTCGCCCCCGTCTTCGCCGCCCGCGACGGCGCCCTGCTCCACTTCCTCGCCGTCCAGGTGCCCATCGCCCCCGCCCACGCTGCCGACACGCGCGGGGCGACGTGTCACGCGCCGGGGCCCTTGCTCGCCCCGTGCCGCGACGAGGCCCGGGTCGGAGAGGATTTCCCCTACTTCCAGCCACAGCCACAGCCACGCGGCAAAGGTGAGGTCAGTCTGCCTGCCTGTGTAGTACTCCTATGGTGCACTAGTACTAAATTACTACTTACTACTCATTGTGCTCGATTTACCCTAGAGTTTCAAACATTAATTGCAAGTGAGTTCTATTAAAACCCTTGTCTGTTCCTAAATCTGAACGTATTTTCCAAGCTTGACCTGCATAATAAGACTCCTCGTGAAACCGTCCTTCGTTGGTTGCCAATTCAGCTATCGTACTTATAGTTGCACTCACTACTAACTACTCTTATTCGTGGTCTGGACATGGACAGACAAAACACTGAACTGAATAAGTAGGCCACCTGGACTTGATTTAGAGTCTGTTAATAATGGCTGTACACTTATACTGATCCTTTTTTCCCCAATGCTGGACTATGCATATATGTGGTAGGTCTTCTGTGACGTGGTGCTTACATAATTTGTTCAACCAAAAGGAAAAACTAATAGGTTTTGGGATCAGGACAAATCAAATCACATTATGCAATTTCCAGAATGAAGATTCAGCAGCCTGCAGTAGTTTACAAGTCTCCTTAAACTTTGCCTGTGTTTGCCTTTACTGGCAGTTTGAGCTGGGTTTATAATTGACCTATACCATTTTTAATGTTTTCACTGACACAACTATCCAACAAAACATAAGTGAACCAAGTTGTGAATATCTTGTTGCTAGTTTGCTGTTGCAGGGCTGGAGGCCGAGGAACCACGTGTAGCTAGCGCTAGTGAGAAAGAGATGGCAATAAGTATGGCTAACAGCATTGTCTCTGCGCTCAACCGCTACAGCAAGCTAACTGGTCTAGTGGTCAGCAGGAAGAGATGCGGCTCTATTGGCATCCCAGCACTCAGTTCGTCGTTAAGCCTTTCTCTCGGTAGAATCAAACAGAGCTTTGTATTGTGAGTTGTTTGCATATCTTGTCCATTATTTTGTGTTGAAACATTGTATGTCCAATTCATGGATGCTTCATTATTAAATTGATCATTTTGAACTGATTACAGGACTGACTCCCGCTTGCCTGACATGCCAATTATTTATGCTAGTGATGCTTTTACATCATTAACAGGTAATTGTTCTTTGACTGTTAGTACAACCTTTTGAAGTATACAATATGTGCAACTTTTGATATATTACTGTTACTGTTATCTTTTCATATATTGTTTTCACTGGCTCAAGTTAATCAAACTGATTGTATATACTTGATGCATGTGTAAATAAAACTCATGTCATTTGGGATTATCATGTGAAAAAGGAGAGTAATTTTTCACCCCCTGCAACAGACAGCATCCTAGCATGGTTTTTATTTAAGATGGTGATATGGGCTACAGTTTAAATTTCTTTCTAAATTGATGTGAAAATAGAAGTTAAAACCTCTGTTTTGGTGATGATATTGTGGTGACAGACTTATTAATGCACACTACGTACAATTGAACGCAGTTTTAATCTAAGTTGTATAGAGACGATAGATTCCTTTCTTTGGTGGTTGTGCATGCTAGTAGTTGTGGTTCCTCGGTTGATGTTTATTTTGGTTAAAGCTTGCCTGTGTTGTCAACTTGACATTGGTCTGTTACTCTGGTAGCTGTGCATTAGATTTCACTAGGCAAATTTTTTTTACAGGCTGGACTTATGTTGCTCTTAAACTTTAACTTCAGGTTACTCAAGAGAAGAAATATTGGGCTGTGATTGCAAAGTCTTAAACGGTCCAGGCACTAGCTTGGTGGCTTTAGAGGAGGTGCGGACCAGGATTATATAGCTTGTATGACCACATTCCCCATAATATTGCTTACTTTTAAAAATTTCTATTCAAAATTGGATGAACAGATAAATCAGCATATTTGTTCTGAGCAGGCATGCACAGTGGATCTACTAAGTTACAGGTGTGTTCATGCGTGTTTGTACTGGTAGCTAATAGCTCATCTTGTGTAAAAAACTTGACAGAAGTTTGTTGCCTCTACTTTCTATCAGGAAAGATGGAAGTTCATTCTTTGATCTTCTACATGTATCTCCCATCCGAGATGCTTCCGGCAAGGTTCGCTTACATCTTTTTCAGGTCTTCCCTGAAAGAAGCTGTTTCTCAGATGAATTAAACATGTTCGTCTACTTGAAGCTCTAAAATAGAATAGATTTGCAGTTTGCTACCAGTGAGATATTCTGCTCTTGCATTATAAACAGCATGGGAATTTTTTCGACTAACTTCATACATACACAGGTTTCCTTTCATGTCTGGGTTCACCTTGATATGGGTGCAAAGCACGATTTTAATGGGTTGGCCCCCGAGGTGTGGCTGCTTGGTGCTGTTGGTGCGGTGAGGGTTGCTGTGAGAGGTTTGTCGGCGTCAGGTAGCCTGTTGAGACCATCCCAATAGCAGTTAGTCTCCTTGCCATTTCATGACACATCGACCAGCCTTCCAATGTACATTGCTGCTTGCTATTGGATGTAAAGTAACTGCTTAGCATAACAAAGAAAATGAATTCATTTTGATGGAAAATTCATGGTAAATACACAATGTTGTCGTGATTATGTAACCATGTGGGATAAAGTAAAGAAAAGGAAAAAGAAGCTGGAGATCAATTCCATAGTTAATTTTCGTGTATCCAATTACTTGGTTCGTTTGATCAGACTTCATTATGTTGAAGTGTGGCGCAGTTTTGACATCACAGCTTTTGTGGTCAGTTGATAGTTGACTGTTCATGCACTGTACGGTAGTAAGTAAGTTTGGATGGAAACTAGAACTCAATTGATAGCCGACTGTTCATTCATAGTATAATAGTAAAGTTTGGATGTAAACTAGTGTCCTATTGTATGTAAAGTAACTGCTTAGCGTAACAAAGAGAATGAGTTCATCTTGAAGGAAAATTCACAGCGTTGTGATTATGTAACCCTGTGGAATGAAGTAAAGAAAAGGAAACAGAAGCTGCAGAAATTCTTCAATTCCATAGTTAATCTTCATGTACCCAATTACTTGAATTGGTTCGGTTGACACAGACTGCATTATTGTTGAAGTGTGGCGCAGTTTTGACCTGACAACTTTGGTGGTCAGTTGATAGCTGACTGTTCATGCACAGTACAATAGTAAAGTTAGGGAATTTCATTTGTCTGGAACTGAACTTCCGAAGTTCATAGAAATTGGTTTTTTATTAGGAATTTTGACCTCACAACTTTTGTGGTCTGTTGATTGCTGACTATTCATGCACAGTACAGTAGTAAAGCTTGGGGTGTAAACTAGCTGAAGAGAATTTCATTTGTCTGGAGCTGAACTTCCAAAGTCCCAAAGAATTTGATTTGTATTAGGAATGTATGATTACGACGGCAATGGTGGCTATTTATATATATTGTGGTACGTACGTACCCGGTCCGTCTGAAAATGACTTGCCCAGTTGCCCTGCATCTGTATCTGTAGGCTGCCACTGCCAGGCTTGAACAATGACAGCCTAATCTTATCTCTAAACTCTTGTGTCAGATGCACTGGTAGGAGCCACGAGCCACGAGTCCGCAGCCTCTGCAACTGCAACCGTATTCATACGTACGTGAAGAAGGGTTCGGACATATTTGAGATTTGTGGTAGCTCACCACATCACTGTCAACAACTGGCACGTGATACTGCTACCACTACTAGTAGTAGTAGTAATAGCAGCAGTTAGGCCAAGCTAATCCTTGTGCCGGCTCTTAGCTCGCTTCAGATCGGTGCTTGGTATGAAGGCTCTAGAGATGAGGGCGAAGATATTTCGCTAGGCCAGTTGGCCAAACAAAAACAACGGCGTGCTCGCACGCACGCCGCCGATGGCAGAGCCGCCGACGGACGAGCCAGCTACCTAGCTGCCGGGAACCTACCCAAGTGGACGCACGAGAGAACAGCCTCGGCGCCGCCGTCCCTGTCGTCGCGTACGTACGTCCGGGTCCGGCGATCGAGCCGTGGTGGTGAGGTCATGCATGGGTGTGCAAAGGGATTTGTCTCGCCGGAACGGAGGACGCACGACGCCGCGGTTTGCACCACAGAAACGTGGGACCGGATGTCACGGTCCTGGGGTGGGTGGGTCGCTGCCTCCGACTCCGAGGATGGACGCCACGGCGAGATCGCTACGACGCTAGCTGTTCCGTTCCGTCCGAGGTCGTCCGGTCAGGCAGCGCACACCCGGCCAGCCGGCCGGCGGCCGGTCGCCGTCCTGGTGACGGTAACGGGTAACGTTTCTTCTTTTCTTGACCGTCTGATGTCATTGTTGTGATGTGCAGAGCAGAGCACAAGCTTTTTTTTTAGTACAAAAAAACACCACCCCGTCACTACTCATCAGGTAGCCCTAGACCAGCCAGAAGTGGTTAGCACTGGACACTGATAGGACGTACGGCTAGGGACCTAGGGTGAATTTTTTATGAGGCGCGACAAAATGGTACATGGCCGACCGCTTGTGCGATTTCGCAGCAGGACATTGACACAACACAAGTGAACGAGAAAACCGACGACCACAGAATCACAGATCGCTTACCTGTCGAGCTGTAACTAGGCAGCTGGCGAATGTCGTCGTTGTCGACTCACACGCACACACCACCCACCGCACGTCCGCACCCCTGCCGCCGAGGGAGCCAACAGTCCGCGCCCTTGTCCTCTGCCCCAGCAATATCTGCCGGAGAAGCAACGGCACGCAAGCGCGCGACGACGACGTGACCATGACATCCGCCGAGTGCGTACAAGCCGCCGACGAGCAACGAAAGGCACCGGCAGGCTAACCTCTGGATCGAATCGACATCGACCAGCCGTCGTCAGGGTCATGGGTCAGGCCCGGGAAGAACGAAGGAGCCGGGAAAACGGCCAGCCGGCCGCGTGAGCGTGATTGGCGGCTCCTGTGGCGGGCGCGTCGCGTATACGGTCACTGCGCGCGCCGCCGCCGCCTGCGGCCTGCTGCTGTCCGCCTACGACTGGGAGCCTGTCTATCCTGGACGTCGTGGCGGCCTCGGTGTGTCGCTGCTGCCTGCCCTGTACCGCTCGCTGTACCTGTCGCTGTCTGTACGTGGTGCGGCGGCTTGAGCACGCCGCCGCCACCGGCCGGGACAGGTGGGGCACGCTTGGGTTGGGCTGCGTACGTCTTGCACGCAGATACAGGGGATGATGATGAGATGGGACTTGCAGAGGTCCTGTTCATGCTGCTCATCACCGAACTTCTTGTCTGGTTTTTTCAACATGAATGCTAATCCCCCGTTTGTCATTTGAAATCCGTGTTTATAAGGGGACATGATTTTTTAACGACAAAGTCTACATGAAAAAGAGGAAGTATACTAGGATAGTTCTCCCTCCCGAAGGATCCGAGTTTGTCCTGAGTCTACTAGTTTTGACCAAATTTAGTGTCTCTTTGGAACTAAGGATTCACAAAATATAGGAATAGGAAAAATATAAGAATGAAATGCCCTAGCACTTCAAATCCTTTAGGGTTTAAGATGCCTTTGGAAACAATGTAGGAAAGGCAAAGGAAAGAAAACAATGAGGTTGAAGCTCATGTTTAGTTTCCTCCAAAATTCCTTTGGAATGGCCCAATCTATAAGAATTTCAAAGAAATTGTTAGGAATTATTCCTTGGTTCCAAAGGGCTTTATAGGAATGTTTTCTATAGGATTTGAATCTACCTATACTACTAATCCTGTATACCTCTCCCCACCTCACATATTCCTGTAGATGAACAGTACCACCTCACAAAAAACACTGTTCCCGCGACAGTAGCCCGCCTCCTCACAGATCACTGTTCCAGGAACAGTGGTTATGAACAGTGCCTTTCTATTTTTTTTTTTTTTTTTTTGCTCTTCTGGGAAATTTTTTTTTTTACCCCACCCTGTTTTTCCCTAACCCTTTCATCATAAATAACAAATACTCCTATTTTAAAATTTCTTCCACTTATTCCTTTTACTTGCCTCTTTCCTTTCAAAATTTATACTATTAAAATGGAAAAGCTCATCAAAAAAGAATTTTTATATTTACCCGTTAAAAAAAAAATTAGCCCACAAATTTTCTAATATTTTCCAATTTAATTTTTTTTTATCCCCCTCACCTCCTTCTCTTTTTCCCTACCCTTTCATCCTAAAAAAAATACTCCTATTTGTAAAATTTCTTTCACTTATTTTTTTTACTTCCTTCCTTTTTTACTTTTAAAATACAAGAGCCCATCATAAACGAATAGTTTCCTCAAAACAAAAAAAACCCAAAATTACTATTTCATAGTTTCCAACCTCCCTCTAAAATTAAAATAATATCATACTAAAATCATTTTCTCCTACAACCACTTCAAGATATACCCTTCTTCAGGTAATTTTGATTGACCCGCAGCATCGCGCGGGGTACTGACTAGTCATTTAAAATTCCTATGTTCTACCTCCATTCCAAAGAGGCCCTCATTGAGATACAGAATGGTATTTACGCCATGGGAAAATTGGCTATAAATTTGGAACTCATCTAATTAATTGGTTATTAAAATTTATCAAGCTAGCAAGCCAAAAGTTAGACAAAAAGTTACCAAAAATCTAACAAGTTAAACATGGGAAGTTGATAAAATTTAGTAGTCAAACAAATACAAACCAAAATTATAACTTATCAAATCGTTAACATGATAAATTTAGGTAGCCAACCACTCACCAAAGCTAGCTAGCTGTCTCTGTCCAGCGTGTACGACGAGCTCGTTGCGTGCTTGGAGCTCAGTCCTCCCACCCTTGTACACACTGGACCCGATCGGACCAGCAACGAATTAATAACGCACGTGCCCTTTTCTTTTCCTCCTACGTATGTATATCTTCCCAGTTCCTGTGGGATGCAATGCAATGCATAGATCGAGGATCGCGAGCGCAGTTAAACTTTTTTAACTTTTGCCCAACTTTATAAAAAAACTATCAATATCTATAATATAAAAATAAGTATCTTATAAAAATATATTGTATAATAAATCTAATGGTATTAATTTAGTATCGCATACATGGAAAAGTATTTTTTTTTGAAATTTAGTCAAAGTTTTTTGCAAAAATTGTTAAGACAAATTTAATTTATTATTTAGTAATTGTATTCCTATCGGGACATATCTTCCCAGTTCCTGATGCAATGCATAGATCGATCTCGCGAGCGCAGTGACCGAAATCGGTGTCGAGACACTGAGCGCCTGCCCCATTCCCATGCACTCGCACTCGATTGACGTGCTGGCCTGCTTAGCGGCTAACGATGCATAGTACTGTACCTCGACGGCGACGTCGTCATCGTCACTCCTCTCACGTTTTCTTTGCGCCTGCTGCTGCTAGCTCTCGCCGGTTCGCGGCATTCACCATACATGGAAAAGGTGGCTACGCAACTTTGCTCTCGCTCTCCTCTAAACATGCAAGTAGTACTAAATTTAATTTATTATTTAGTAATTGTACTCCTATCGGGACATGCATGCATCTGATGAACTCGGGTCGCCATCATCTCAAGGACAGAGATTGATCGGTAAATTACAGGATGAAGATCGGTGTCACTGACACTGAGCGCATGCAGACGCATTCGAAATTGCTAGATAAATGCCACTCAGGCATGCACTCTGCCAGAAATTAAAGCCGACCAAGGCGGATGCTTTTGCAGGTTGCCTTCTTCAATCAGTAGCTAGCGCCATTACTTAGTCAGCCGGCCGGTAATTAATTAACAGCAACTAGTAGTAGTAATAACTACCATGGGTCGGGTCGTCCCCGTACGTAGTTTCCGAAAACTAATCACGCAAAAACAAACGTGCCAGAAATTACATCACGCAGTTCTCGCCCGGCGTCATGGTTGGCAAAACATCTCATCTGACTCCATGTATCGTTAGTGCTAGCCGCCATCCTCGATGGGGACACAATATAACGTGTATGGATGAGAGAATCCCTTCTTATTCATATGAATCATGACATGTTATTTGTCATTTTAATCTCACTTTTGTATCTTTAACCATTATAATTATTACTCCCTCAGCTCCAAATTACAAGTCATTTTGAGTTTTATAGAGAGTCAAAACATCTCAAGTTTAACAAAAATTATATAGAGAATTATAAAGACTTTTGATATTAAATAAGTATACAATGAAAATATAATTAATGAAGAATCTAATGATAATATTTTGGTGCCATAATTGTTACTATTTTATTATATAAATTTGGTCAAACTTGAGATGTTTTTACTCTCCAAAAAAGTTATAATGACTTGTAATATGGGTGTACAATTTATGCTCAGGCTTAATCTTCTTTTTCTCTTGATGGGGTTCCATTAATCAATAGAACTATTGTCAGATTATCTCTAAGAGTCGCGGAAGGACAAGCTAGTCGTGGAAGGACATGAGAAAGAATAAGTAGTAAGGACATGATTCTCAGTGTAAATGTACAAGAGAGGAAGAAAGTATAAAAGTGGTTGAAATAATTTAGAAATATTATAAGACTTCTGATGAAAATTTGTTTTCTTGTTTTTAGGAGCTAGATTTAATAAAAAGAATAATCCTCCCAATTTTTTTAGTCACATGAAAAACTCATTGATTTACTAATTGTTTTTTTGGAGAACTATTAGAGATACTCTAAGTTCCATAAATTATTTATTTCCTCAGTGGGGGCCAAACAACTAGTCTGCTAAGCCCCCGATTAAGCAATCGCCACTGCCATCATTAGCACCCCGGCTCGGCCCATCAAAGGGCCAAGCACCGCAGGCCGTCGCCCTGCTTTGTGACAGAAGGACCCGCAGGCCGAGGCGGAAGGCCCATGAACGAACCGGAGCTCGCAACACCCTAGAATCGGCCATTTTAATTGTTTGGAGTCGGAACTACGACCCCTAGGGCGCGCGGCTCGCACGACCTCTCGACCGAACGGGAGAGCCTCCGGGTCCACGACCCCGAAGGCCACGACCCGCACGACCCCTGTGCTCGCCTTCGCCCCGAAGCGACCCCAGGCTTGCACCTCAAGCCTGGGCGGCAGCGTTGTAGCCGGGATTCCCGGACGAGGAGTCAACCTGTGTCCCCTCTGTCTGTGCCTCGCACAAGGCATGGACGGATGTTTTGACCGCACTGTTGGCCAGTGCAGGGCATGGAGCGTCATTTGACTGTAGTGTTAGCCCACGCAGGGCATGGCGCCCCATCTGGTCACGTCATCAGCGTGATGGATCATACAGCCCGACTGGTACAGCCCATGTCTGCATAGCGGGGCACTATTACGCCTAGCCATGTACGACGCAGGTCCTAATCAACTGCTCACCCTCTCCGCCCACTGTGAGAGTATGGGCAGGCGCTTCGGCGACACGACAACACCGGCGAACAGTTCATGACGACGCAATCTACAAGAGGAAGAAGGACGCCCAACCCCCGGAGAAGCGGACGAGCCACTCCACCACTGTCCTTTTTTCTTTTTCTTCTTCCTTTGCACGACAGGCCCATTCCTCCCCTGTGGAGTCTGTGTAAGGCTACCCCCTCCTTTCATCTATAAAAGGGAGGGCGAGCCACCCTTCGAAGACAAGTGACATATACAAAGCCATTCGCACACCAATCCACAACCACACACGCCAGGATATTGGCACCAATCACAGAGACTTGAGAGCCCTTCCATCTCTCGAACCGTTTGTAACCCCTACTACGAACTGCCGCTAAGTAACACAACCCGTTTCGACTGGACGTAGGGCCTCTCACCCGAACCAGTATACTCCCCTCCCCTATGTTCTCTTAGCGAACCATCCGGGTATAAACGCGCATCTATAAATTTACTAGTTGGTGTTTACTCGAAACACGGACACTTAGTCCTCCCATATGTTTAATTTTTGGATCATCTAACACCTTCTATTTGAACATTTGGTGTTAGTGTTTGGATTAACGTTGCTCTTGTCTGTTGGAATGAGTGAACAACAACTGCTAATTGACCTACACAAACTACGAAACTACTTAATTCAGTATAAATTATAAGGCGTTTGACTTATTTAACCTTAAATTTGACCACTCGTTTTATTTGATGAACATGATGGTTTCTGTTAAAGCTATGTGTGGTAATAAAATAGTAAATATAGAAAGTCACAGACTCCCGTTATAGTTTAAATTAAACGTAGATTCTCTCGCTAAAAAAGGTGTTTCTAAATAAATATCTAGTGATATAATTTGAATATCATATTATTTAATAGTATCTCCTGAGTCCTGACAATAATATAACGTACGTATTTCTTGAGTGCGACCAGCGACCATGATGAGAGGGAAGAAATATGTAGACGGTAAGCGGGGGTAAAGTATAGACGCATCGTCATCCATGGTGAGGTTAAACAAGGTTCATTTAATTCTACGTGCGCGGGGCACACGTCGCTGTCGCCCGTCGCCTACCACACGCAGCATGCCCGCAGAATTACCACTAGTACGTACCAGTAGCGCCTTTAAATACCGTGCCACGACACGACTAGCTAGCTCACCCGGACGTCGGCACGCCACTTTTCTGGCTTCTGCTGCTGCACGGGCGTGGAACCGGCCGCCGACGACGCTTGGCTTCCTCGCTCGATCGCCGGAGAAAGTGAGACCAGCTGCAATTCGTCGCCGGTAGTCATTGCAATGGATAGAAGCGGCCGGTAAAGCTCTGACAGGTGTCGCTCGCTCCGGGCGGCTAGGTGCATGCACCGTACGTAACGTGCCCAATGTGCCACTAATGCGCTCGATCGACCAATTAACCCCATCAGGAATATCCAGACCGGCCCCGGACGCTATTTTGGACCTGAATCTGAATGAAGAAGAACGCCGACGTATATACATACGTACACGTCTAGATGACTGGATTGGACGGTTTCCAGGCGTCGTCGTCCTTTGGAGTTTGGACATCGGACGGCGCCCAAGAATGTACGTAAATGGCTAGCTGCATGCGTGCAGCATGGCCGCGGTCACCGCGCGCCCGGCCGGAACCCAACGGCACCGGCGCGGCGGTCTCGGGCTCTCGTCTCTCCTAGCTAGCTTCTTGACTAGGCAGGGGCAGGGGTTCGCTTGTCCCGTCGAAACTTCCAAAAGTTGGTCACGCTAATCGACACGTGCAGACGCCTCCGAGAATCGAACGAACGAACCTTCTGCGTGCGCTAGCTGCCGCTATGTGAAACATCCGTGAAGAAGCCCGCTCGTTTAGTTCGCTTCAGAGACTTGAGCTCTCTCTCTCTCTCTCTCTCTCATGCATATCGCATCGCCTCATCATCAGCTAGCTGCAGCAGCAGTCCAGACGACGATGTGCCAGCGTCGTCCGGGCGCGCGCTAGTATAAATTGGCGAGCTTGACAGGGGGCTTGATGGAGTATATCTATCCGGTCACACGCAGCGCAACGGCAGTTAGCGCAGCTCGCTCTCAGTCGCCGGGCGGGGTGTCACTGCCGTGTGCCGTGCGCGTGCGTCTGCTCTACATGGCGGCCTCGCTAGGACTCGCCCACGACGAGGCGTGCTACGCCACCTACCCGCCGGCCGCCGCTGCTACCTCCTCGTACTTCCCATCACCACCACCACCACCCGGCAACCCCGTGGCCGAGTTCCCGCCGCCCGCCGCCACGGCCATGGCTGACGACTACTACCACTTCCAGTTCGGCGAGGAGATGGGCGGCGCTCGCGCTCCCGGCTGCGGTGGCGGCTACTGCTCGCCGCCGCCGCTGGTGTTCGCCAACGGTTGTTCGGACGCCGCCGCTGCCGGCAATGGCATGAGCCTGCTGTAAGTTTCCGTACATGGACAGCTGTATATACGTACGTATGTACGCACATGTAGCTTGAATCGCGTGCAATGTGCGCTGTCGCCGTCACACGTACGTTGGGGGCTATGCTCATCCCATCAGTTGCGTGCTTTGATCGGATTCAGGAGCTATGGCGGCGACGGCGACTGGATGAGGCGGCCGATGAGCGGACCAGCTGGCACTGGTGGGAACGGCGGCGGCGGCCGGCCGTCGTCGCGGATCGGGTTCCGCACGAGGTCGGAGGTGGACGTGCTCGACGACGGCTTCAAGTGGCGCAAGTACGGCAAGAAGGCGGTCAAGAGCAGCCCCAACCCGAGGTACAAATCACAATACAACACTACTACTAGGCGCCGCCGCCGCAGACTCCGACGATCGCTTCAATTCCATTCCATGGCCACGCTCATTCATGTCTGTCATGCATGACGTGCTGATCGCCGCCGTGGCGTGCCGTGCGTGCAGGAACTACTACCGGTGCTCGTCGGAGGGCTGCGGCGTCAAGAAGCGCGTGGAGCGGGACAGCGACGACCCACGCTACGTCGTCACCACCTACGACGGCGTCCACAACCACGCCGCGCCGGGCGCCGCCTACCTCTGCTCGCCACCGCCGCCACCGCCGCGCAGCGCAACCGCAACTCCGTGTTTCATGCCTCCACGCTCGGCGTCATCGGCGCCTCTGGTGGCGGCAGCGCCCAGCTGGAGCGCCGCCTTTGACGCGTGGGAGGCGCAGCTGCACGCCGCGGCGGCTGCTCACTCGTCGGAGTCCTCGTACTGATCCATCATCAGTTACACGCACGTCCGTACGGATCATGTAGCTAGCTAGAATGTTCATGAACGCGTGGAGATCGAGACCATCGATCCCTGCTTTTTTGGGTTTGTAGTTTTGTACTGTACCATACTGCCATTACAGTTAGACGTACATACACATATACACACCGTGTCTGTTTCTGGTTAGCTGAGGTTTCCCTTGATTCAATAATACAGGTTCGCGTAAATATATCTCGCTGTACTGAATATGAATATTGACCAAGCTGGCAGACTTTGCTACGAGTAGGAAAGAAAAAAAAAATATCAATAATAAGAACAGGCAGACTTTCTAAAGAATGATATATATATTGTTGTCACCAACTCACTATCATCCTGATGATATGTTCCCGCCAAAAAAAAAAAAAAAAAGAAAAGGCTTTTTTCAGGAACTGATAAGATCGACAGCATATACACTAAAATATCATATTTTGCTAAGTGTATACTGCAAAAATATCAGTTAGATCAGTTAGAGTGCGCAACTCCGTTTATCCCTTGTTCTGTTGTCCTCATCTTCTCCAATCTGCAACTACGGTAGTTGCTTGACTTGCATTGGTTCAGATCAGAGTTTTCAAGTGCTGTCATATGTGACCGATTTTTTAGTAGCATAGCAAAAAATGAAATGAAATGAAAAGAAAACCCTATGTCGGGAGATGGTAAAATTGGCAACATATAAGCACTAGTAAAAGGGAGTCATCTATTTTGGGAAGTACATATATTGCAAACAAAAAAAACTCAGTAAGATTGCGCAACATTTATATCGCTTTACTCCGTAGTCCTGATGTTTTCTTATGAGCAGTCTGCAACAACGGTGGTTGGTTGACTTGCATTGGTTCAGATCAGAGTTTTCAAGTGCTGTCATCTCTATTCTCTGACCAAAGTTGTTGCATTGCATCTTATACTCTCTAACCAACTTAGTTTACCAGGTCTCAATACTGTGGTCTAAGTCTTGAAATTAAAACAGAATAGCTTAGGGATCGGGGAAAAAAAAAACTCTTGTACTACTTGATCAAAGAGCGTTTGAACAAATTAGGTCTGAATGTCTGATAGGCCAACGTGAAGAACGTTTTTTTTTTTTTTCGAGAACACGACTTTACGTGTATTTCATTAAGAAGAACTGAAACACAAAGCAAATATATATCCATCCATCTAAAACTAGCTCGCGTCGGTCGAAACTGAATGCAAGGCAAGATAGTGTTAGTCAGGTGCAATCAGCTAGCCACAGTCTAATCTTGTCACACGCCATGAATACCGCTTGATTCTCTTCTCAGTCATTGACTTATTACTCGGAGAATCTGAATGTAATGTATATTGGTGATTCGTCTGAAAACATTATTTCAGAAACTGAAGAAATGGACAAGACAGAACCCTAGCATTTCATAAACTGAACAAGACATGGATAAAGCCCTATTCCAGAAGCTGAAGAAATGGACAGCACTCAGCGCACGTACTACTACTAATCAAGACTCGAGAGAGGAGCGTAAGTCTCCTCCTGTATATATTTAGTCAACTTTGATTGGTTCGCCTGTCCATGTCTTCTCTGACGAGCAGAGCAATCGCCTGCATCTCTGGCTAATCTCCAACTAACACGGTAGTTGTTTGACTTGGTTCAGATCAGCGTCCAAAGTCTTGATTCAGACTTCATTTAGTAACATATATCTCCATCATCTGTAGTTTAATTTTGCTTTTCTGGACTGATCTTTAACCACTACTACAGAAATTTTTTGCGAGGCGGTTGAAAATGATTTACCGAGGCGGGCAAACCCAACCGCCTCAGACCCATCGTCACGGTTAATCAACGATTTACCGAGGCGATTGGATTGCCCGCCTCGGTAAATCGAATTAAAGAAACAAAAAAAAAAGAAAAAAAAATCCAAGGACAGGCCCGGCAAGCCCATCCATGGGCCCACCGAGCCCATCCACGGGCCACCGCCGCCGCCGCCGCCGGATCCCTCGGATCTGCGCCGGGCGCCCGGCCATGGATCTGGCCGCACTCGACTAGATCGAGCCGCCCGGGGCGCGCGCCCGCCATGGATCGGCCGCCCTCCTCCGGATCCGGCCAGCCGGGGCGCCCGCCATGGATCCGGCCACCGGGGAGAGCACCCGGCATTGGATCCATCTGCAAGGAGAGCAAAAGTGAGAGAGGGAGACGTGGGGAGAGAGAGAGTAGACAGAGGGAGAAAGAGTGGATCCGACCTTGCTCTGTGCCGCCGTCGGATGCTCCAGCGCCCGCCCGTTGGACTGGATCTGCCGCAAGGGAAGAGGGGGGGCTCGGGGGCTGGATCCGCGGCGCCAGGCTGGAGAATCCCGGCATGCGCGCTGGCCCGCCGTAGGAGCCGCCCAGCCTTGCTAGCGCCCGAGCCCACCCGCCCAGCGCCGCCACCGCCTGGCGCCCGCCTGCCCGCCCGGCGCCGCCTGCCCGCTGCGCCGTCGAGGCTCCAGCGACATCGAGCGCGCCGCTGCTCAGCGTCGCCGGCCACCATGGCACTGGGCCTCCGCGCTGCCACTCCCGTTGAGCCGCGTAGCTCCGGCGGGCAGCGCCGCCCTAGCCGGAGGAGAGGGGGGGGGGCACTGGAGGAGCGGCATGAGGGAGGGGGCGACGGGATAAGGGAGAGAGAGGGAGCGGCGCTGAGTGGGAGAGAAGGAGGAGGAGGGAGTGAAAGAAAACCCTAACTCCCTCTATTTATAGCATAGACGACTATCGGGCTCTTATATGGGCCTGTTGGGCCTTATTCTTTTCTGAGACGGATAACATAACGTGCCCGCCTCCATAAAAATATTTATGGAGGCGGTTGAGTTAGAATGACCGCCTCGGTTAATCGATATTAACCGAGACGGATATTTTAATTTGTCCGCCTCGGTTAATAGATTTTACGAGGTGGTTTTTTATAACCGCCTTGGTTAATAAAAAGCGCCCGCCTCGGTTAATAGATGGCATTAACCGAGGTGGTTGAAAATTGTGCCCGCCTCCGAGGCCCAATTTCAAGTGCCTTCTAAAAAGATTTTATGTAGTAGTGAACGCTCATTGAGTGCAGCTGTGCTTGATCAAATCATTCTTGAAGAAACCAATGCCCCATGATCTGTCTTGTCAAAACCTCCCTTGGGATGAACAAATCAAATGCCCCCTGATCTATCATGTCAAAACCTCTCTTGGGATGAACAAATTAAATGCCCCCCTGATATGTCATGTCAAAACCTCCCTTGGGACGAACAAATTAATCAAATACCCCCCGATCTGATCTGTCATCTCAAAGCGACTTCTCTAGCTCCATCATGTCATTTGTTTCATCTTGAAGTTGCGACTGTGGCGAGGGTCATGCTGTCTTGTAATGGAAAGGAAAAAAAAGTTTTGGGTTTAATTTGGATCCCCTCAAATTTAGCTTGAACAACCTGATCAAAATTTTCTTTCATTCTACCCATGGTGCATACTAGATACGTACAGTACAATTTTTTTACTCGTCTGTGCTATGTACATCGATCGATCAAATTGATGATCCCCGTTACACTGACATATTATGATCACAACCATTTCCCCAGCCAATTACTAACAGCACTCCAAATACTACTACAATGAACAAAGTAAAATGACCATGGTGCACTTATTAATTACACATGAAACACTAATCCATGATCCATGCATGGCCGCGTATGCATGGGCTCAAAAACGCGATTTGCCGTTGCCCATCGTCGATCTTCCGCGCTGCATGCGCCGCCGATCTCGATCCTGATCACTTCTGGGCAGCAGCGGCTCCGCCGCGCCCCATGACGGACGTGATCGCCGCCGCCAGCACGGACTGGAAGCTCGGATCCGACGTGATCGCCTTCGCGAGCGTGTCCGTGACGGCCGGCGCCACCGCGCCATGGCCGCCGCCCAGGCCCAGGCTGTTCGCTCTCTGCAGGTAGGACTGGGCGTATAGCTGTTCCGGTCTTGAGGGCACGCCCAGGTTTCCACCGAACATGTGCCCTAGCGCCGGCGAGCTCTTGCCGTAGTAGGACGGGTGCGCGCCGCCGTACGCCAGGTACCCGCTGCTCCACGCCGCTGGGACTGCCTTGGACTCGAACCCCGCTGCTGCTGCCGCGGCTGCGGCGGCGTAGGGCGAGGAGTGCATGAGGGAGTGCGGCGCGGCGGGGGAGGTGAGGTCGAGCGTGATGGTGGGGCAGGACGCGGCGGTGGAGACCATGGAGGTGGGGCCGAGCAGCCCGGCGGCGGCCGCCAGCGGGAGGTGGTGGCCGTGGACGAGCGAGGCCGAGGCGGCGGAGGTGGTGGAGCCCGAGGTGAGCATGGCCGCCGCCGCCGAGGTCGTGGACGCCATGGCCGTGGCCGCCGGCGGGAGCGGGTGGTTGTGCGCGCCCTCGTACGTGGTGATCAGGATCGACGTGTCCTCCGCGCACCGCTGCACCTGCTTCCTCACCGGGCAGTGCGGCGCCACCGTGCAGCGGTAGTAGGCGCGCGGGCAGGGGTTCCCCTTGGAGATCTTCTGCCCGTACTTCCGCCATTGGCAGCCATCGGGCATCTGATGATCATCACCGAAACAAAAACAATTATTATAGGTCAATTAGTATTAGGTTAGGTGCAATTTTCTCAAGTTTATAAATTTATAGGCCTCAATAAGAGCAGCAGATCGACTTGTCACGTACCGTGGGAGTGTCGCATTTGACCCTGACGGAAACCCTAGCCTTCTTGGCCTGCTGCTGCACCTCGTCGTCAGCTGATCCGTCCCCGGCAACGGCGCTCGGGCTCTTACGGGTGGTGCCCGCGGCGACCAGGGCAGGCTTGGCGTCGTCGTTGTCGTCGGCGCTGCCGCTGCTGTCGGAGCTCAGGTTGAGGACGGGCGCTGCGGACGCGTGGCTCGCCTTGTCATCGTCCGTGGCCGCCGTGGACGCCGACAGCCCGCTCCCGCGCGCGAAGCCGAGCCCGAGAGAGAGCTGGTGGTGGCTTTCGTCGTCGGCGCCGGCGGTGGTCGTCTCAGCGGTGCCAGACAAGGACGAAGATCTCTCGTGCCCCTTGCGGCGGGGTGCGCCACCGCTACTGGCCCTCGTGCCGAGGCTCAGAGAGACGAGGTCATCGGGGGCCTCGGGGCCATCGTCGCCGTTGTCGGTGGCGGGCGCCGGCGCCGGCGCCACGGTGAGCTTATCCGCCGCCTTGGCTGCTGCAGACGATGATGCTTGCTCCTGCATCTTGATGACGTCGAGGAAGTGCATCTGCAGGGACTGGTACTGGCTGACGATGCGGGACAGCATCGACTTGAGGCGCTCGTTCTCCTCCCTCACCTCGCCCATCTCCGCCCTGGTCGCCTCCAGCTTGCGTTCCTCCTGCTTGATGTTGATGCCGCCGGCCGCGTCTCTTTGCGTCGATGGGAAGCTCTCGAAGACTATCGGAAGAGCGCTTCCTGCCATCTGCGTCCACAAGAAAATTAAAGAACCATGCTCTGTCAGATCTCTCTAGTTTGCGTTGAAGATCGATAGAACTACGAGTCCATGACGACAAAACCTAAACAAGAAGAAAAGAGGGGAAGGAAAAAAAAGGATCGAACAGGTCATACCGATGCGGCGGCGATCTCTGGCTTGGCGTCGGGCCTCTTCTCCTCCTTCACCTGCGGCGGCGGCGGAGGCCTTTCGACGGCGATCTCCATGGCAACGGCGGCGGCAACCCCTCCTACTACCCCTTGTCGAGCGAGCCACGCACAGCTCAGCTCAGCTTTCGGCAAGCAATGCCCTTGTCCTGGCCGTAGTACCAGCTGCCGAGCTCTTCGTGTCCCTTATAAAGAAGGAAGGAGCCTACAGTTTCTGACTCTCTTGGGGATAAACAAATGGTAGATGCCTCACCGAATCCCAGTGGCGGAGCCTATCACATTTCAGTCGTCGTCGTCCTCGTCCATACGGCTGGGCGTGGGCGTGGGCGCATCAAAAATGTCAACTGGTATTAGCTGGCCCACGCGCGCACCGTCCGGCCCCACGGGCAAGCGAGACAAGCAAGCAAATAGAATAGCCCGTCGTCCCCGTTGTCACCGTCGTCGTCGTCGTGGTCGCCGCCGCGGTCTCCAACGTGCCCTGCGTGTCGCTGCCGCCGCGTTCCGTTTGGTCCACGCGCCCAGGGCCCAGGCTAGCTCTCTGCTACGCGAGGTACTCCTCCAAGCTAGTTGCTCCGGCTACCGACCGGCCGGTCTGTGTCGGTCTCGGGTCCATCGGTCGGTCGGTACGGTTAGCCGCTGCCGCCCGCCGCGCTCTGACTTGTCCATGGAGATGACAAAAAATGCATGCGTTCTTACATGTTGGCTCCCTGCTCCCGGCTCCCGGCGGCCGGCGGCGTACGCATGTGTACGAACGCATCAGGAACCCCGCCCGTACAAGTGTCCGGCGATTGTTTAGGGCGTGCTGTTGACTTTCGTACGGCCGGCGGGCGCGGTGCTACTGCTACTGCTAGCTATCGATCGATCTTGGCAAGTTGAAGAAGCAACCGATGATGGAGGTGCGGCATGTTGAGGTTGATCTAGGAATTGTTCAGCCGTCGATGGATCAAATCTGAAGAAAAAAGAAACTAAACGACGGGCACACTGAATTATTCATTATTCTCTACCGAAGAAAACTGCTAGCTTCTTCATTCCTTGTCTTCATCATCAGATTTTAACAGTTCAATGCATGCAAGCAAGCACCGAAGAAAACTGCTCTGGATGATGGAGCAAGTAATCCTCACACCTATACCCATCATCGTTTACCTTATTATCTTTTAATTTTATCCACGTGTGGACGTGGAGTATCTTGGTTCGCTTACAAAGGTCAAGCACACCTACCTGCTTTGCAGCTACTGTTAGTCTTCCTACCTTAATCGTATGCTTCTCGTGATTGGTTTGTGGTAGTGGGAGTAACAACGCTTTGTATCAAAACTCCTTTCATCTTAGTATACCAACATGTTTGCGAAAAAAAAAAAAAAACACCAACCTACTGTGCATCCACCCACCTGTAGTTTGACCCTTTTATCAATTTTTCGATTTACGACAATCAAGCACACCTACACACACCGTTATATATAGTACCGGTCAGAGCAAGTATAGTAAATGATTGTAGGTGGGTTGTGTATATGCTGATAGAGCAGAAAGGAGAAGCGCGGGCTTCAAGTTTATAGCTGGCTTGACACAAGAACCAAAAACTTTACGAGAGAAAAGTGTGCCATATATAATAGTGAAATTATAACTATTATAAGTATTGGGTTGAGAGGTGGTAGGTTGTAAGGATTCATATAGCTAAGAGTCGCTATATTATTAGCCTTACTCTCGTGCTAATAAAAGTTTGGTTGGTTCTGTAGAGTACTCTCTAGGTTTGAAATTTTTAGAGGATAATTTTTTTGTACGTAAAGAGGATTATAGTTCTGCCATGCCCAACTTATCTACCTTCAATTTGACCATATGTGTTTAAGAGAAAAATACACCAGGGTCAAATTAGCTCCATTATAAAATTGACATTAGGCATGTCATGATATTTGCATTCTGTTCGATGTTAACCTTAATAACGTTGATTTATTTGTGTACACAAATAAACTTAGTCAGAACCAGAGAAATTACTGGATATTGGACAAACTAATTAATTATAAAACCAGACAGAGAGAGCAATTATATTGCATTTGCGT
Organism: Chrysopogon serrulatus; assembly: GCA_015844335.1. Taxonomy (NCBI): domain Eukaryota; kingdom Viridiplantae; phylum Streptophyta; class Magnoliopsida; order Poales; family Poaceae; genus Chrysopogon; species Chrysopogon serrulatus. The sequence goes on along the minus strand of JADLZL010005419.1, from coordinate 34,738 downwards.
GCATTTCGTCTTCTCGGTAATTGTGTGTGGTCAGCGCTTCTTCTGTCTTCGGAGCTTAACAAGTCAAACGTCGATCAAACACAGCACACATCCTCAATAGTTACAATTAAAGTGGATTTTGGTTTGGAGAATAGTACTAGTATGTGATGAATGAATGAATGAATACGAATCTGAAAGCAGACCAACGGCTCTCCAAAGCCCATATATATGTTTAGTAGGTCAGTAGGTGGCAGCGCCGTAGGTACGTCAGTCGTCACCGCCGGAGAAAAAGGTGGTCGTCGGCTGGTCGGTCCTTTCCTAGCTAGTCGCGTGTGAACAGAACAGTTGTTGTATATGGCAGTACAGCCGTGTAGACGAGAGTACGAGTCGATGTGCGTGAGCCCACAGGCGTCAGGCGGCCACACAGTCGGCGTCACCACCCACGCGCGTACTGTACGCATGTAGATGTAGGAGTATATCGGCATGTGCCGAATTTCAGAACGAACGAAGAAGGCAGTTGGAGGAGGACCAGCGCCACAGCAGTTAGCAGGAATAAAGAAAATTGGACGCGAACGGGACGGGCGCGACGGAACGGAACGGAGGATGCCACCGCCTCCGCCTGACGATCTGTCGTCGTCTGAGTCCGCGCGCATTGATTGGCAGAAATAACTGAAGCACGCAGAAGCTAGAAGGATACGATCCGATGGGATCAGCTATCCGCACTGTGGTACTCTAAATTTATCCTCTAAAAGGACTGGTCATCAAGATTCTCTCCTCTATACTTAATTTTTTTCGCACTCATCCATCCTCTATGTCATCCTCTATCTACTATGGGGTTTACTTGTCACTTTATCTAAATATATCCATGTGACATCTTATTTTGAAGGATTTATTGAAATGAATTTAATAGTACAATCGAAATTTAATTTGAGTTTTTGGTTTGTGAATTATAACATGTTTTTGCTAGTATCCATTGTGGGGCCTACATCAAGATTCCTCCCATGCATATAGCCGCAGTGCTTCCTTCGTCCTGCGCATGTGATGGTGGAGGCCGCCAACTGTCCGGTATTTGCCTGGTACGACGCCAAACATGGCGGACACCACATGCGTAGCGTATTGCATCACGGACCCGCTGCAGCTCTTATTCCTTCGTCCTCCCGGACGCCGCTGCGATCAGTCTCACGACCCACGCTTGCGAAATGCGATGCGAGCGCGACCACGCGCTCACGCACGCGCCTGCAGTGCAGCCATCTAACAAAAAAGAAAAAAATCCTTCCAACAGCTAGCTAGCGCATGCACAGGCGCCGGCGACCGCGGCACTCCAGTCGGTTGCCATCCAGTCCAAATCGCCTCGCCTCCGCGCGCGACGGCTATTAATCTGTTGTTTTCTCAGTCGCCTGTTGAGATTCCAGCGAAGCCTGCCCGTTGAAAGAAACTGCTGGCCCCTCGCTCTGCACTGCACCCACCAGGCCTGTTTCTCTTCTTCGATGGGGGGCCGGCGTCATGGAGGCCGCCGCTGACCTCACCTCGCCCGCCGCGCGCTGAATATTATGAATAATATACAGTAATATAGCATAGCTGTAGGCACTGCAAATTGCAATTGCATTGATCCGTCCGTCGTCCTAGCTCACCACACGCGATCACATCGTTAACCAAACTACCCGCGATCGTGTTCCCATGTGGGGGCTCACCTGCAAGGAGAGAAGCAAGAGATAGCGAGTGAGGCTGCGCGGCTAGGTCTGAATCCATCGGATTGATTTATATAAAACAAAAGGTATACACAGTATTTAGTACCACCCTTGTTTGGTTTTTTTAAGCTGCCTTTGTAGGCAACACTTCAGCTGCAAAAATCTACTAAACTCTCTGAGCAACTAAGCAGCGCCAAATAATACAAATCGAACACTCTCATACATATAATAACAAAAATATCTAGAAAAACCAAAATGACCTATACATTAAAACAGAGGATATACATAGGACGTATCTTACACCATCGAACGCTTAAATCAACTCCAAACACTTAGATCTCATTTGGTGGACCTCTCTAGCTACTAAATTTGGTTTCAGCTCCATACACTTTAGTACGAAACAATTTTTTTCCTTAATTAATTAAGACTTAGTGAGACCACTATTTTTTTTTTTTTTACTTTTATTAGCTCAAGCTCCTCCGCCATAAGTTATAGCAAGGAGTCAAGAGCTGTTTGGAGCTTTAGATCAACTCTAGATACCTCTGATTTTATTTTTTATGCTGAAGAATAGAAAAAACACAATCGAGAGTACCTTGCTCATATACATAAGAGTAAGAGACTCCTAACTTTCCCAATCCACCCCTCATTCCTGGTTCACCTCATGCCTCCTACTTTTCTTTTCGTTTCATTTCGTCATCCACGCTCGTGCGGACACCCGCTCCTCCCCTTGCTCGTATGTTGCCTCCACTATCGCCACCCCCACCCTCAACTCTGGCGCCCAAACTGTACCCCAACCTATCTGTGGCGGATTGATAGGCTAGGCAGGACCCTATCTCCAACCACCAAAGCCAGCCTTCTTTGCTTCGTCATAGTTTGACCTCTCTTGGATACCTTTCCTAGCTCTGATATGTCCTAGCTCGGCCTCCCCTACCGTCATACCCTGATTCTAGTGCCTAAGCCCTCTCCCCAACACTCTCCCACCAAGCTCGTGCTCCTCAGTGGCTTCTTGCCTGAGCTTGGCCTCCCCCGCTCCATGCATGATGAAGTTTTATCATTGCGAATGCCATGTTAGTTTGTCTACAATTTGGTACGTAGATGGTTTTTCATGGACGATGAAGATTTAGTTGATTTAATTGAACAATGGTAGGAGGGAGACGACTCCAATGATGATGATGCGATGAGACTATGTTTTGCCTTCGGACGACACTTTAATTTATTTGCTTTTTAAAATTTGAATTTTGTGTTTGAAAATGTCATATATATAAACTCATAACATTATTGTTTAAATTTATGTCAGGTCAAATACATAGACTACATAGAGAAGAGAGAAAAATATAAAACAGGGGCCTAATTTGGAGGTAGACCAGGAAGCAAGACAGCCAAAGATAGGAAGAACCCCAATTCAGAAGTAGAGACTGAAACAGGAGCAAGTTACTCCTAGTCCTAGTATGTCCGTGCTTGATGATGATATAGGTGTTGCTGGAGCTCCCACGACTACATCGGAGGATTATTTTTATTTTTGAAATTTGACTCCATCAGAGGATGTACATACCCTGGAAAATGAAGGCAGTACGTCCTGTGTCTGTTGGTGTGTCAGCCGCATCTGAGACTTTGCAATTATGATCGTACTGCAGAGAAGATTTGGTCTAATAAGAAGGAAATCAGCCATGCTGGTGTCATGCAGCAGCGCCATTTCCTACAAGGAAACACACAAGCTGGAATTGAAAAATGTACGCAAGCTGAGAAAAAACGGCATATATACAAATATACAAAAGCATGCACATGGCGGTTGGATGATATGCATGATGGACTCGATCAGCTGCTCAAGTAAACTGCAGGTGTTAGTCAACGGAGATGCATCAAGGAGGCGTCTTTCCTACCTAATTCCTAAATAATACTATATTATCAACCATTTCTCTAATCAACGAATACAGCTAGCGCCCAGCCAAAAAAAAAAAAAAAAAACTAAAAAGAAGTAAGCGGATGAGCAGACGGCCTTGTTTGCCGACGCGCGCGTCACGCGAGGCCAACCTTTTCAACGATCTGGTCAAATCTTTGGTCCTCAAGTGGGGGCGGCGCGATCCGGGTTTCCATCATATTTTTCTTAAGCAAAGACCTCACTGCAATTACCCAATTGAAATTAAGCGAAAAACAAATGTCTTCTCTTGTCTGTTGTTCTCTTCCGGGTGTTTGATGCTTGGAAGGCACTGCTGCCTGCTGCTACATCAGCATATAGGGCAGGGCCGGGGTGGATTCAAATCCTGCCATCGTCCCAAATTCAAGATCACTGGCCTACCGGCGACGACGACGACGACGATTCTCGCCGCCGAATTCGATTTTTTTCCAGCTGTCAAATTCCGCTGGCGGAGTTTTCATTTCGTGGGTTACCGAGTCCTGATTCCTGAATGAAGAAGAAAACTGCAAAAGTCAGAAGGCGGAGATCATCCTGCTAAAAAGTCGTCTTTCACATGGATGGATGGATCGGTTCAGGGAGCTGCATGCCCTATGGGAAGAACTGTAATGTCACTTAAGCCACGATCGAACCGAATAGAATATTAATTAGCGAGTTCTTGCGACCTGTGCATTCAAATACTCGAGGTCAACAATTTGTCAGAAGTTATGGAAGTGTCAGATCATGGATCTGCCACACCAGGACTGAACTGGAGACTAATGATGGACAGATCGATATAGCATGTATGTAATTCAACTGTTACAGATCATGCATTGCACCCCCAATACGACTTCCTTGTTGTCAGATTTGGAACAGTAACAGTGAGTTTCCTCGGAAGACTTTGCAGTTGCTTGACCAGGATCAAGACTTGAACAACACTTTTTTGAATGCATGTGGAAAGGGATCCGTCAAAAGAACAAAAGCGGCAAAAGAACAAAAGTGGTAAAGTACATGTAATTTATTGTGTAAAAGAACTGTCTCTTGCTATTTCACTTTCTGTGTAGAAACTGGAGATGCTGCTTTATATGACTATGGCGGCCACGTCTGTCACTGTGTAATCTTCAACACAACGTGTTTTTGAAATGCCCTATAACTAAGTCATAGCGCTATTGAATAATGGTGTTTAGTTGTTGTCGGTGTAAAACCAGCACGTAGTTCATCTCCATTTGCTTGTTCACTGGTCAAAGAAAATTGAAATGATGCATAAGTAGCCTAGTGAAAATACAGTTGTCAGGCTCCAAATCTGAACAGAGATGTGAATCGAGCTGAAAACAATCCCTCTAGCACCGAAGATGACACCAGAAAATTTTCTGGATTTTAGTGACAGCACATTGTGATCTCTATTTGGAAAACAACAGGGACCACCATTGTCAAGCTGGGATCACTTTGTTTAGTTAACCTAATGGAGTAATGACATAGACTTTACAATTTATCTGTGGACTAAACGCTCACATGGAAAGGACAAATCTGTGGATGCCATACAATCAAGGCTACATTACCTGCTAATTCTAAAAACTGAACACTGGTGTTGAGTCGTGGGCTTATATCATACAATCGACTGCCTGTAATTAACTGAGTTGTTAGCAAATTAGTTAGGAGATGATGCCGATAGTAGCTTACTTGCTACTAATTATACAGCAAACTGTAAACGAATACTGACAAACGTAGTTTGACCTGGTTGTTGAGCTATTTGGTGACTCTCACCAGTCACCAGTCACCAGTCACTATGCTTCCTTGAAAGGGTTCAGACAACATCGATCGTATATTGTTAATGGTTTGAGGTGCAGACGAAGTGTTAGCTTTCACTGAATCATAGAAAATGTTTACCTTCAGTTGACTTTTATGGATCAGTAGTTGAGTTGCAGTGGAGGGATAATTCAGCAAGTAGAATCAAAACTTTTCACTTCTTCAGCACAGAAGAATCAAGCACCTTACGAAATATGGAGTGATGTGTAATGTTATTTAGCGTATGTTATATTAGGTAAAAACAATGACAGGACAGCACAGCACAGGACAGGCAGATGTGAAAATAGGCAACGTCAGAACTTTGACTTGAGGATGCTGAGTTTCAATGTACTAAGTACTATCCAAGTTGAATCTTCAACCCTGTGTGCTTAGCATAGACTATTATTCCTTTGGCATGGACCTCACTCCACTATAATTTTACTCATGCAATGATTCATCAGTTATTAATTCAGTAAAGCTAGTTTATTACCCCTATAACCATCATTAGCGATAACAGTGGGAAATGGGCTAAAGATAAGGCTGCACTAGTCAGCTTCCAGGAAATAAAGCTCAACTTGTCTCTGTGACTCTGTGCACATAAGAATGACGCAATCTGTACTATTGTTCTCACTTATTTAACAATGACTTCCTAAAAGATCTGATAAAGGCATATTTGGCAGTGCTCTATACAAATTTCAGAGGTAGTGAAGTTTGTGATTCATCGGTTTGATTATTATTTTAAAAGAAGCCAAGGTTTGTTTACAATTTTCTAAACTCCAAATTTTGAACTATGAAATGCATAATTAACCATATCCTTTAAAAAACAAGGCAGCTCCATTCTGCCCGCGGAGGTGATTTGGGGTCTGGGATATTTTCTTTCAAGAAGAGAACAAAGGCACAGATGGTTCTCAAGTCTTCTTGGAAAACATGGGAAAATGATGGATTGTCAGTATCTAAGATGGTACTACTTAAGCAACTCTGAGAAAGTAAACCAAGACCTTCTCAAGCGGAGCAGCTTCAAGGAACACCTCTGTTCCAAATTGTAGTTCACTGAGGCCTTTTCTAAGTCAACCTTTGACCAAGTAAGAAATTTTATCAACATTTACAATATCAAATTAGTTTCATTAGATTCTCCATGAAATATAATATGATAATGCACTTATTTGAACTCATAGGTGTGAATATATTTTTTCATGAAACTTGCTCAAAAGCTAGATAAGTTTGACTTAGAACAAACCCAAAGTGAATGATAATTAGGATGAGAGGAAGTATATAAAATCAGAATGAAATAATATGATTAATTCAGATGTCAACTACTTACAGTTGGTATGAGGAAACTAAAGATGATTCGGTCACACCAACGTTTTCTCCACCGAGGATAAAATCATAAGGGTTGCTCACCTCTGTAGTCAGCAACTAAACAGTTAAAATGTCAGCCGTGGATTTGTAATGTGTGAACACTTGCATTGGCAGCTTGGCTGTGACAATATTGTACGGCAAGTCAGGAGACTTCTCTTATCTTCGGTGACAATGCATGTTTGACAATTGACATTGTATCAGGATATAATAAATTTCATAATTGTGTGAGGATCCAGGTTGTATTCATACTGAAGCATGACTGTAACTTCGGGATATCCTAGGAGCGTCCATGGGCCCGTGAGGGCTGTGCAACCGAACAGGACCTCCAAAAATCATAGGCCCCAAAATTTACTAAGTATAGTTTTAGGCTTTGTTTTATCTTCTATGGCCCAAAAACATGGCCTGCTAGAGTGGAGCACGAGTCCACAATCGTGACTTCCTTTCAGAGTCAGAGAAAGAGCCTACGGTGCCGGCTATTTCAATTTTCACGTAATTCTTTGTCACCTGGACGGACTTCATGGTCCTCATCCTCGCCGACGCAGGCCTTTGAAATGTATGTGGCAGCGGGTTGCACCAAGTCCAAGTGCAGGGAGGGCGGCATTTCCGCTGGCAGCTCGAGAATGGAGATGCTATAGGGACTTGGAGTTTTACCCAAGATTATTCTTGCTTAGCCCTAATGATCACATCTCTTCTTATATTTACATGGAGAATTCAGTCTAACTCGACTTGTATTATAAGCAATTATATTTTCTGAAATCCTCCCTAGGCTTATTACTCTTTTTTTTAGCAGAACCAGTATAACTTAGATGAAATTACCCCCTGCACTGTACTCTTTTCATGAGTCTGTACTGGGCTTCTATGGGCCCACACGGCCCATTTAGACCTATGAGGTTAAGGCCTTGTTTGGATTTTGTAGTATTAAGAAACCATAATATCAAAAAACTGTAGTTTTAGAGCCAGTGATGTGCAAAACCGTGGTTTAGAAAAAAGAGGTCTAGAGTGGAGTTTTTAAAACTCCAAAAAGACTACAATTTTAGCAATACCATGGTTTTCAAAACCATAAAATTTGTTGCATCCAAACACTCCATGGCACTCTAAAACCAAAGTATTTCACAAAACCATAGTATTTTTCTAAAACTCTAAAAATACTTTGTATCCAAACAGGGGCTAAAAGTTTCGTGAAGCAGTTATCCTCGAATGTAAAACTTTTTTTTTCTGACAGGAACAATGTGCCAATTTTTTTTGTATTAAAACAAGACTAATCTAGGAGAGCTAGGTGCCTTTGACATACATCCACGTAAATGGAAACCCAGCTGAAATTCAATTTCCAACTTTGCAGAATATTGCTTATTCGTATCAGGCAACATATTTTCCTGAAAAAATAGGAGGGGTAGGCCCTACTGGTTAATATATATTAACAATAGAATAAAAAGTAGTGTCCAAGCAACAGAAATCAATAAACAAAATACGACAAGAATATAAAGATAACAATTGGTGCTCTAGCTTTTTTAGTAAAATTGGTGCTCTAGAAGGGAAATATTTCTAATTCACTCTTTGGATAACTATAGCAAACTATTTCTTGAAAAAGGCTCAGCAATTTGATATGTCCAAGCAACATAAATCAGGAAACAAAACAAGACACAAATAATATAAAAAGATCACAATGGGTACTCTAGCTATTTTTCTATAAAAGAGAATATTTCTTCACTGTAACCAGAGCAAAACTCTTTCTTGAAAAAGGCTCGGCAATTTCATATAGACGATAGAATTCCTTGGAACATGTGTTCATTCCTTGAGATCCAAACTCTTTCTTGAAAAAGGCTATGCAATTTGATATATAGACGGCATAATTCCTTGGAAGGTGTTCATTCCTTGAGAGCCAAATGCTCTAGCTCATTAGTATGATAATTTCCATGTAGAGACTAGAGAGGGACTCCCAACTATTGTTTCAAACATTCCAAAGTTATAAAAGCCTCAACTTCAGTTTCTGCACTAAGATTATGATTGAGCCAGCAAGCTTACACGAAGTGACACTTTTAGAAGAGGTGTTTCAAGGTTTCCTTTGTAGGTTAGATGCATAGGATACAAGGAGAGGCAACATTTTGCCAGCACAATAATGAGTAGGTTTAAATCACACTCTAACAAATAGGGACTTGCAGATACAATAAAAACTGCAAAAAAAAAAAAACTAGGGACGGGTGGGTGGTGGTGTGAGGAGTATAAACAGGGGTCCACATAACCTATTGAGTTGTCAAGCACTTTCCTTGTTCTCATTGCTTATTACTAAGAGGTTCCAGTCTTCTAGTTGAGTAATGACGAACAATAGGCAAAGATAGTCAATAATGGAGGCCTTGAGGCGCAGTTATCTATGTACAAATTTACAACAGGCTAAGATAATCAATATATGAATGTTGAACTAACTCATGTTCTCCAAGAAACCAAGGGATCCTCACAAGCATAGGAGTTCACTGATCCAAAATTCTTGGGCCAATATATGTTGATCCAACAAGATAAAAATCTTGTGGTTGTTCTATCTCCTCCAACCATTCATATCTATCACCTCCAGGTAATATAGTTGAGCCTGTTATAAAATGCGCCTTTTCAAGTTAGCCATCAATAGTTTAGTTTTATTCTAGTAAAGCTTACAAATTACAATATATAATATAATATGATCAGAGAAATGATACGGAAAATTAAACTTAAGGTGTGACTGGACAATATTAAGAGTACAATCTTAGCATTTTCAATTGGGTATAGGACCCTGATAATATAGAAACAAACAAGGGCATTATTATTGCTTAACTATTGTATGGGATTGCAATCACACAATTTCATGGGGATATAGTAGATTTAATAAAAGGGGTAGTTTATAAGGATATGCATATAAATATTTGATTTGTTACATTCAAAAAAATATTTGATTTGTTCTATACCCACAGTTTAGTTTTTATATGCATATTTTTGGATAAAGAATAAGTATGCTGAAGCAAAACGACATAAACATATATATGTTGAGGCAAATAGTTGGTTAACCAACAATATATATTCAAATACTATAACACCTAATATAGTAATATATCAGTCATTTAACTCAGGTAAAAATCTTACCAACAGAAATTGCGGAGGAAGATACATTGTAGTACTGGCAGTGCCTTCCACTGCCATCATCATATGGAGGGCCAAGGACATCAAGCACTGCACAAGCATTCTGTGCAGTAAAGCAATGCATATTACCACCATCTTCCGGATATAGTACCAATGTTTCATGAGGTGCAGTTAAGATGCCATCAACCTTCACCTTTGCCAAACGTGATCCTTGTAACTGAACATCTATGATCAAAGGAGAGAGAAAACAAAAGGCAATTTGTTAAGCTATGTGTGAGAGTGTTAAGCTTATTAGGGAAACGAGCCAACAATACCTGTTGTATCTTGTTGAGAAGCAACCCAGTCATAAGATTTTATATGCATGTCACCAAACAAAAGCTTGCTGAACACAGTCATGCCAGGGTGATTATGGAGAGGAATGACACCCCTCGAAGGCAAACAAAAGATGCCGATCTATACAAATAAGTATAGTCATGTACACCTTAGCTTACAAGTGTATGACAACTTCAATATGCATGATAAATTATCAAGAATTGTTGTTAGTATAGTGGATATGCGTACCGAGAAAGCTTCGCACTTGTATAGGTGCAAGTAAGTGATTTTTGGAGTGCCGTAGGGGTGAACACGTCGAAAATATGACATGTTAGATGTTAGATGAACATCTGCTGCTGTGATACTATCTACAAGACATGAATGGTGAAATAAATATCAACAAAATCGAAATTTGATCATTTTCATTAGTTGTAACATGCATGATTGGCAGTAAATAAAGAGCATGCATCTTTGAAATATGAAGGTCTAACACATGTATGAAACTTGTAGTGCAACTCTTGTAATTGCAGTTGCAAACCTGTGGCAGTGAGGAACAGAAGTTGCCATATGTTGGCATGAAAGAAACAGATTGAGGTATTAACTGAAACTATAATGAATATGTGCTAAACTCAACATGAAAAAAGTTTTACTTGTGGAACTCAAATAAGAGCCACGTTTGCTCGTATGCAAGGACTCATACTAATTAGCTACACGATATTTCATAGAACTAAAGATAGTCCAGTATGTGGGATTGGTTGGCATAAAAGGCCTAAGGATACCATGTTTTATAAAGTATACACAGACAACATTGAAATGCTTATCACCTAGTATACTGGATTTAACGATGCAGCTTGTCAACACATGCATGGGGCGAACAACTAAATATATATATAGTGATATGATGTGTGCTAAGGTGAACCCAAAGGGAAAACCAAAGAACCAATTGGCATGCATGTAGTAGACGTAGACATAACACCGTGAGCATCTTTCGCCGCCACAAAAATATCATGGTAGGCCAATGACGAATAAGTAAACATTATAAGGGATGGTACAACAACAGCTTCTACTATTGGCCTCGTCATTTGAGAAACGTGATCAACAAACTTGGCAAGTTGCCATGCATTAAGTAACGAGTCATGGTACGTACCTGGAAAGGTTTTGGTGGCCAAATCAAATAAAAGACAACCCTCACAAGTGCAGCTAGATGGACATGATTGACTGCGTCACCCCACGCAAAGCGAGACAATACCAGCAGTTACATCATATGTATGCATATACCATGGGCAGCACATGGTTTCTGGTCTTGTTTGGTTGGAGAAGCTATTTAGTGGTGATACTATAGAGATTATTTAGTAGACATTATTTAGTAGGCAGTTGATCATGTTTGGTTCAAGAGAGTACTATTAGGGGCTACTAGCCATTAATATAGCTAAAGAGAGCGGAGAATGAGCTGTAATTTAGATCTATTAGCCCCAAGAAGCCACTTCTAAGAGGCTATTTTTTCTGTCTACTAAATAGTCAATAGCCCCTATGTTTGGTGTACTCCCTCCATCCCTTTTTATTTGTCGCCGTGGGATGCGTGCTACAAGTTTGACTTGATTTATAGAAAATACGTACAATATTTATATCTACAAATAATTTTGTTAAAAAACTAGATCCAAAGATCTTTCTGATGATATTAATTATGATACTAATCGATGATATTTATTATTTATTAAAATTATTGGCATTTGTGTCTCGAAAAGCGAAGCGACAAATAAAAAAGGACGGAGGAAGTATTTGGAACTACTTGGAGCTACTAAATAGTCAGTAGCCCCTCCTCACAAGGAACTAAACTGGTGTTTGGTTCCTTGTGAGGAGGGGCTATTGGCTATTTAGTAGCCCCTTCTCAGTTGCCCATCTTTATTTCCACCAGGAACACAAGTGGCACAAAATCAGGCATGTTTCGTATTTCATTCTCACCAATAGCATGCTACTTGCAAGCTGCAAGAAATTCATGACATAAATGGCATTATTATTGCACATTTGTATTACTATTGCACATTTGTATCTAACCTTGTAGTTATATCAAAAGGCAATGTGCTATTCCATTGCTTGTTGTTTGTTTGTTTACTTGCAGAAAGATTTTCTTCCCGGGAGGAAGCAACAAGTCTAAGTTAGCAACTGCACCGCATGCAGTTTCACGTTTACTAGATGAGTATAGAAAGGTCGTCCATTGCATTTTTCTTTGGAGAGGTTCAATAACTGTGATCCTTATTTCCACCAAAGTGTAATTCTCAAAAATCAAACAAATCTTGTTAAGGTATCAGTATCACAGGATCCACGACGTTCCCCCATCTAACGATGAACTATACGATTGTATTGTACTATCGTTGAACACAAACCACGCATGCATAGTTCACAGAGCACGCAGCAGCAGGCCGGGCTATATATGGCCACGTGAACAAGGTACGAGTACGATATCTGGTACTGGAACGACGACGATGTGGACGACAGACATCGGGATCGGAAATCAATCGATTACCTAGAACGGACTTGATCCTCTCGACGCCGGCCGGCGGTGGAACCGTGCCTGGACCAGCTCCGGTGAAGACCTCGCGGCACGCCTCGAAGAGCCGCTGCACGGCGGTGGCGGGCGCGGCCATCGGTAGAGGCGGCGCCGCCCCGGCGCCGAGCCGCGGCCGTTGCTGCCGCCGCCGCCCGTGCGCGCCGGCGTCTCTCGGCGCCCACCTGCTGTCTTCCAGCTCAGGGAGGCCGCCGCTGGACTCCAACCGCATCAAAGCCCTCGCGAGAGTGTGAAGGGCTTGGTTGGACAATGGAGAGAGCTCTGGACGACGGCCGCCAAAAGTGCCGGCGTTCTCGCACTGATTGAGCTGGGAAGAAACTTAGGAGTAGCCGAAGATTTTTATAGTCGAAGTTGGTGGTGGTCGGGGAGTAGTGTTTTTTGGTTTTTGTTACACGGCCCGAATGGCCCGAACATAACTACCCCCCTCCGGCCAGACATTTAAATTGCGTGTAAGTTTATACTACTTCTACTTCTACCTACTAGAATGGTATGAGTATATTTGTTTGTAGTTTTATAAAAAAAAATTATAACTGCATTACATTATGAAAACATACAGTGTACATACAATAACAAAAAGTATGCTATATATGCTAGAAGCCCTAATTTCGTCGTCGTATTCCGTTGCCGCCGGTGTGCACCAAGGAAAATGGTCTCCCTCTGAAGTTTTATAATAAGCTGGCGGCTGCCGGAGAGGAAGAGGTAGAGGAACCAAACCAGAGACCATCGCATCAGACATTCCTGTGGGCTGGGCAGCCAAGCCAAACAGCTCTGGAAAACTTGCAGGGGCCTGCTGCTTCCTGCTGGGGTCCTTTCTGCCTTCTTGTTGCATGCCTATTTTGTCATCTACAGTATACAACGCAGAATCAGGAGCATGCCTGATCCGCGTGCCCTTGTCGCCTTCCAATGGATCAAAGGCCTGTGACGATGATCAGCGCAAGATGCTTTTCTTTAAATTAGGAGTAAATGCTTTTGCATTTCTATTTCTTTTATATAAAAATCTTTGCTGCATATAAAGCGCATAGGGGGATTGTCTGGTTGTTCCACGAAGCTTTGGAGTTGCAGGCATAAACAAAGAGCAAAGCAGAGGCGCATTACCCGTAGCATTAGCAATTGTCCTCACCAAGTCCAAGGCAACACAAACACAAGACACACACAGCCAGTGGCGGAGTCAGGAATTCTGCATAAGGGGGGCCGGTTAAAGAGTTTCAATATAGGATAACAAAGTGTAGCTTCATTGTTTAGATTTTCGCTCTATGATTAAGCTCTATTTTTCTAGATTTACTCTGTTATTTGATGATTTAACATGCTCACTATTTTTTCGTGGTAGACGACCGTTTCTATCAACGTTAGAGCATATATGATGACTCATGAATTAAATTTGCTTGGCGTAGTATTTCGGAAGTGCTCATACCCGTTGTCGACAATATGATGCTTGCGATGACTCATGAATGTTAAATCTACCGTCTAAGTATTTGAAAGTGCCCATATAGTGAAGTAAGACATGTGTTTGTTTATAGATATGAGTATGCATGCATATATATGAGCGTCTACATCTATAATATGATTCATAATAATATAAGATAATGACTAAAATGTTATTACTAGTCAAGTATACGATCAATAAAATATAAAATGTAATTAAACATAAGTATTCTAGTGGAACGAAAAATGTAAATAGATGTTATGTTCTAATACAGTGGACAAACAAATTTTAGATAAATAAAAAATACTTTATCATAATTGTATTCTATTCAATTTTATTGTCAAGAAGATGTTATTAGATATATATAACAAGATCTAATTTATTATATCTTTTTAATATAAATATAGATTGTTAAATTCTATATACATATTGTAAAAAAGTTTGTATTGTTAGGGGCCATGGCCCCTGCCAGCCCCCCCTTGCCTCCGCCACTGCACACAGCGGTATACTGATCAACACCTGCGGCGCCCATGGTAATGTTAACTCTGGTATTACTTTCAACATCTTGTACCAGTACCCTGCAGAGACGTGCACGCATGATGCAAGCACGCCGTACACCCGGGCCCAGTTGACACTTGATAGATGCTCGTCTACACAAACACACACGGCTCACCTTACTTGGCATCTACACACACCCCTGTTCCTGAAATAATATCCGTTGTTTTCGTTTTTCAAAAAAAACAACTTTAACTAAATATATATTAAAAGATATATAATTTTTTATTAAATTTATTTAGAGATATAAATATTGCATGTATTTTCTATAAATCAAGTCAAACTAATGGCACGTACATCAACAGCGACAGTTATTTAGAGACAAATGGAGTGTGTATATACACAGTTATTTGGGGACAAATAGTGTATATATATATATACTGCATAATCCAGTGGCCAGATGTATGTACTTATTAATCTTCACAAAAGAATACATACATAAACACAAAACCCACGCTCATACAAACTTCTCTCTTGTCATAAAGTTACAACTGCAGGAAGCCAAAACTGGAAGCTCAGTGAGATAGCATAATTAATCAAAAGTCTTCTTCCTCACTATCGTACTCACTGTCCTCGGATTGCTGGCGCCTCCAGAACCTGGAGACCTCCTTCTCCTTGCCTGGAAAAGATACAGGGGCAGAAGATGTCGTAAAGTCACGGTAGTGCAGCATGCTGCCTTCTGGAGAGCTGCCCGCCATGGCAATCCTGCACCCGTCCACAGCCATGGCTGACACTGTGCTCCGCACGCCTGCAGGTTCGCCAAAGCCCAATGTGTTCAACAAGTCCCCTGTCCGCGTTTCCCAGACATGGACCTGGCCATGCGATGGCACTCCGGTCACCACCTTGTATCGATCCAAGTGAAGCAATGTCACTGGGCCATCTGATTGCATTTCTGCCACTGTGTTTGAGAGTTCTTGAGCTTTACGGATGTCCCATAGAAGAGCCCTGGTCAGCAAACAATGACGAGTAGTAATTTAGGTTTAATGATCTCAATCAAAGCTGCAAGGATAGATGAAGTTCAGTGCTTGCAAGGATTTTGCGAGCTTACTTGTCTTTCGTGCCAGTACATATCAACCGTTCAGAAGGCAGCATCTCACAAGAAAGTATTTTGTGGTTGTGGAGTGCAAGAACAGAAGCCTTCTTCATTGTCCTCAAGTCAATTGCTGTCACTTCAGGTCCAGCAGCGATATAGCAAAGGGATTCATGGCATTTCATAGCAATCGGTGGCCCATTTGAGTTGAGGTGAGTACTGCCTACACATGATGATGAACCACTCGAAGGAGCCACTGTGTCCCAAACTTTAACCTGATGCAAAATACCAACATGAAAAGAATGTAACATAGTTCCTAAGGAAAAAGGACTTGCATTGGCATCAAACCACTTTCTGAGACATGATAAACATACTGCTAATGTAAAGCCAATAAAAAAGAAAAAGATATGGTCATTGACAAATTTATCTTTAAAGTTCTTTTTTTCTTATTGTGATTTGCCAGATATATTTGTGACAGATGTCCCATTACCTTTGAGTCTTTGGAACAGCTCACCAACAGGGAGGACTTATGCCTGAAAGATAAAAAGAAAGGAAGAGAAGGGTTAAAACTAGAAATTTGTTTTCATGACCATAGCTTGAAGATGTCATAGCATGCTATAAGCAGCTTTTCTCCTTCAACATATACTGGTATGTGAAGCTGTGTGAAGTAAGAATATGCTGCAGGCAACTATTATGAGAATCAAATTATATGAAAATTATTACTTAAGGCAGAGTGCCAGAACATAGCAGCACAATACACATTTTAACAGGATAGTGAACTTCATTCAGATAGTTTGACAGTACATACCACGCAACAGATAAAAATGACAGTGCCTTTTCATGCCCATGAAATGTTGCTATTAGAGGGTGATTTTTCGCCCTAGTACTCATAGACCATAGGCGAATGGTGCAGTCTTCCCCTCCACTTGCAAGTACTTTTGATTCACCATCCGTAAGCAATCTGTCAGCCAGAACAGTGACAGGCGCTGAATGGCCCTTGTAACAGCGTGAGTAACCCTATGTAAAAAGAATGTTGAAAGCCAATCTAACATCAGTTGATGTGTCCAATGGGGGTAAATGTGAGCGAAAAGGCATGTATGCAATGCGCTCATACTACTCAAATTGGACAAAGTTTAAAGTAAAATCAAGTAGAAAAGCTTGTGATAGCCAATCATCATACCAGAAGCTAAGGAAGGAAGCTTATCATAAATAGACATGGAGCTTTGAAAAGGGAAGCAACAAATGGAAGCAGTATCCACATTCATAGGTGTACCAGTGGGATTTGGAACTACAATTGTGTCTCGAAAGAAAGAAAAAGTTTAAAATATATTCTTTCAAAACCATAGAGGCATAGAATACAGCAGATGTGCCTTTATAACTTATTACAGTATTACACTGTCCAAAATTTATGCTACCAGAAATAATAATAATAAAGTCCACTGTGTCATCTCAATCTTTTGGAAACATGTATGTGGGCATTGTTATGCTTTCAAATAAAATTTGATGCCATGGCAGATCTACAGCACCTAAGCATAATGGAAAGAGGCTAAAAGCAACTAAGCATACCCTGTAAGATGCCGTACAAAAGCAAGAGCAGCATGTTAATAGCCTTGTGTGGATTATGGAAGCACATGGAAGGCTGACAAGGCAAGGTGAGGAAGCACAGAAGCACAACTTTATATAATAGCTACCAGAGCTGGTGCAGAGTGAAGGTCTCACAATGTTGTACGAAGAAAAATAAGATCACGGTACACATACAAATACACACCAGAAGCCTGGAATTAAAAAGGAAAACAGCGTGACAATATGTGAGGCGAATGCAAATTAACCTCACTTTATTTTAGATTTCAAAACAGGGAAGGCTTTCTCATTGTTGTTTTGTCATTATGGGGATATCCCTTCAAAGCATATTAAAAATTGCAGATATTCATAAGCAAATGCTCATCCTGTAGGCAAGGAGAGCAGAGCAGGGTACTGTAATTTTGGAATGAGGTACCTTCCAAGAAAGACGGATTGTTCTGTCTGTGCTTGAAGTGATTAATGCTTTTTCATTATTTTGTGTGTCACTTCGAAACAGTGGGGTATCAATCAGAGGAAACAACCTGCACAATTAATAAATAATACTTCAGAGATCTCAACCACAGCTATTTCAGCTATTAAAGGAGTGAATATAAGTAATAGTGTAGCATTATCATGCTTTAGCAGTTTAGCACTGTAGTTGTATTACAGACACATGGAAAAAATTAAGAGATCATGATTCAGGAAAAAAAAGACAAGTATAAATATAACTATAATATAAGACAGTAAAACATCTAACTTCTATTATCTTGATCATTGTTGTATAGTTGAAATAAAATCAAGGGCATAATTTCAACCTTAACTCTACTCACAGATTAAGGTTAATTATGATTACATGAGTGAGAAATACTGCAATAGTTATTTGTTTTTCAGTTACCTCAGACAAGTGATCCTTGCACCATGATTCCTGTGGGTTTCTGCCATTCCAATTTCTGGCCAATTAATATTTAGTTTTTTTACTGCTGGACCCTGCAAAGAAGAAATTACACATCGTGTGTAGGTTCAGACAAATAAAAAGGGTTATATTTCAACTCACTTGACAAAACCAGATGGAGTTCCTATCCAGCATTAGATGACTTGGTATTGTTTCCACAGGATCTAAGTAATAAAGAGCTGATATGGGGTCATCAAATTTCATCTGATGTACTTCAGTGTGCCTACGGATGTATAGTTCTCTTAGCCCCAAAGCATCACAAGGCACTTTCTCAAATGGCCATTGATCCCTGAAAGTTGAAATAATTATACGAAAGAAATATAAGTAGGCTGTAAGATGGACATAGCAATTTTTATCAGCAACTACAAAGCTTTACATTCCCAAGCAAGTTGCGCTAGGCTAGAGATGAGACCCAACAAGAGACAAAAACAATTAAAGGCCGTACCCAGTGCAGAGCAATTGTGGATATAAAAGTCTAAAGGGGTATAGGTAGGTTGATTTGCTATGAGTGATGAAACCCCAGTGATTTTCTTGTTAATACATGGCAGTATCAAATTTCATGTATCTTAGCATTAAAAGTATACCATGTGCATATACTCATTAAAAATAACATCTCATCCCAGAATTACATAGTCCATTTGACGTTGTTCACTGCTAATTTGAAGCTTCAACATCCTAATTTTCCATGGAAGACAGCATTGCCGTTGTCATTCCCTGTCCCCAACATATAGGCACTTTGCAACAAGACACTCAAATTGCATGGTCAGTGCTAAAAGACACCAAAACCGATCTTGTTCTAGCACTACAAAATTGTGTACATTTGCTGAAGCTTAGAGTTGTGTACTAAAATAAAGATCATATTTCTGGTACATTATTGTAGGATCACTTAACTGTGTGTTCAGTAGCAAACATATACATATGTAATTCTGTATGTCCAGCAGCGAAGATCATGTCCCATGGAAAAAAGCACTGAATTGTGCAACATAGAATTCCAACTTAATTGCTCAAAGAAGGCACTTGCTAATCATGAATGAATCACAAGTTTCACAAGGATGACTGTCTACAGTAGCAGAATCCCTGAAATCTAAAAAATGTGGAATTGAAAGATTTGTCCCACTACATTTTATGAACTGCAAATTAGGGAGCTTTAGAATAAAACCGGTCCAAACAACTAAAAATCAAGGAACCCAAATGATTGTTCTCCCCTCCATGTTTGTGCCTTCCTAGACCCAGCTGCCACCAGAACAACTAGCATAGGACCAACTCTGTCCAAGATTCAACCCTGCTGCATCTCCAAGGTCCAAATACCAATCACCGATAACCCAAGCGGAAAACCATTGTTCCCTAAATTTTGCCCTAGGCGAAGGCGAACGCGCAACGAGATGTACCAGCGGCTGATGAATCCCAGATTCAGAATGATACAAGGGGGAAGCGTTAGTCAGGACCTGAAGAGGCGGTACCAGACCGCGTCGCAGTAGGCGGCGGCGCGCAGGGGGCGGCAGGACATGGAGAGGCTGGCGACGTCGCGGGCGCCGAGGTAGCCGGCACAGTGAGCCAGCACGTCGCCATCAAGGTCGGCGAGCGTCCGCACGGGCGGCGCCGACATCGCCGGCGAGAAGAACCGTGGGCCTGTACACCGATGGGCCGGTGGCCACAGTTCCCGGCGGCGCGGAAGGAAGAGCGGTTTTGGTATAAACAAGCCGCAGCCTGAAGAAGCCGGTAGCCACAGTTAGTTACGCCCTTTGGAAAAGGATACAATTACCACCCTTCGAGAAGTACGTAATACAATTCTGACTTTATTCTTAGTCAAATCAAACACTATAAAGTACTATATACTATAAATTTAACCAGAATTATAAAAAAATATTTACAACACAATATCTATGCTATACAAATATATCATAAATATTTATTTTTTTATAAACTTCTATCTCAAATAGTTTTAGTGTTTGACTCAGTACTTACTACTATATATATAATATACTAGAACTGTGTTCTTTTTTTTTCTGTTTGAGGATGAAAATACTATACTTGCCATTGGCAGTGAGATTTAGTACAAAATGAAAAACATCAACTAAAGAAGCCCAAAAGAATATGATCTTACAATCCTTCATCAAAGGAGCATAATAATATTAAAGAAATCAAACCTTGTTATAGAACAGACGATCAAAATCATCAAGATGGCAAGATCATCATATTATAGTCTTAACAGTCCTATTCGGCAGGACTTATAATTTGACTAATATAAGGTGGAAATGCTGACTTGTTTAGAGAAAAACACTACTCCCTCTGGTCCCATTTATAAGGCATAATCAAACATGGCACGGTCACCTAAATCACAAGTTGACCATTCATTTATTCTACATTATAATTTTGATGTTTATAAAATTATAATCATTGGATAGTACATTTGATTATGAATTTGACAATATCAAGTTTGTATTATAATAGTTAAAAGCTGTCCACTAAATTATTGGTCAAAGATTGTGAAGTTTGAATCTTGTTTTGCGTGTTCGCCTTATAAATAGGACCGGAGGGAGTATTATATTTCACTAGAATTTATCTTGTCATAACTAACAGATGGCTATCACACACTTTGTTAAGCTAGGGTAAATGGGCTACTTTCATGCCGTGCTAGCCCAACGTCCCAACGGCCCAAGTATGATCTAAAATACATGCTAGTCGAAATATGATCCAAAATAGGAGTCATATCATCATGTTCTGTAACTTATTGTGAGGTTGGAGGCATGACACGGCCCATAAATTCATCATGACGTACCATGATTTGAGTCGTGCTGCAGACAGCCCTGAAATAATACGGCGTCCGTATAAGTTCTTTTGTGCAAACGATACATTTTGTGCCTAATAACATTTTTGTGTTAACATAAAAATAATTGTAGGCATACAAGAAAGATGATCAAGCAACCGAAAAATGGACAGTATACCCTTTTTATTGTCCGTCTCATATCAAATAGTACAAATTAAGATCGAATTTGCTGTCTAAAGTAGTATATTGGTGACAAATAAATACAATCAAAATTAACAAACAACAACATTAACCAAACAGAAGCATCTTTATGTCACCATTCATCTCAGTTTCCCCGTTTCCATCATCGATCAGCTGTTGTTCCCCGTTCAGGGCAGGTCTTCCTTCATGCCACGGGCGAACTCCTCGGAGTGCTCCTTGGTGACGCAGCTGGCGAGCATCCTGGTGCCGTCCAGCGGGAGCGGCGCTTTGAGGATGACGACGGAGGCAATGAAGTCATTGTTGACGAGCGGGCCGGCGAACATGGGCGGGCCAAAGCCGTAGTCCACCTCGGAGAATCCGAGCTTGCTCCAGTCGGAGACATAGATGGACTCGTAGTTGAAGGTCATCTGGAACGGGTCCTGGTCCGTCTCCTCCTTGGCGAAGCGGAAGAACTCGACGGCCATCCTGTCCTTGGCCTCCCGGATCATGTCGACCACCTCCAGGATGGAGGAGGAGAGCACCTTCTCGGCCGGCGCGGACATCTTCACGGGGAAGATGGAGTTGCCGTAGTAACCCTTGTCGAGCTTGAGCAGGTGGCGGACGCTGGCGAAGAAGCAGAGCTTGACCTCGGTGGCCGGGTCCAGTGCGAGCGCCCGGGTGCGGCACTGCCAGAGCTTGGCCGTGAGCACGTCGAAGCCCGAGCAGAACTTGCCGCTGTGCGCCTTGTACTGGCGCTTGAGGTCGTCGATGTAGGGCGTGGGGAAGTCGAGCACGATGTAGTCCAGCGCCAGCACGGGGAGCTCCGGCAGCGGGCCAGGCTTGATGCTCGGGTTGGGGAACTTCTCCCGGTGCCACACGGGCAGCACCCTGGGCTCTGTCAGCCCCCGCGCCATGTCGCCCACGGCGTTGATGAACTGCGCCGCGCCCATGCCGTCCGCCGACGCGTGGTTGAACCGCAGGCCCATCACGAACCCGCCGCAGGTGAACTTGGTGATCTGAGACCATGCGATGCAACAACGTTTTCATTCAGTCAGCACTGAGCAATGGTGTATGGTACTAGTAGTTTCAAGAAAATTTTTTGTTTGCAGGTTGCAACTTCAGCTAAGTTCATGTAAATCGTACATGCTGCTCGAGATCTCAGGCAGTATTAAATGGTTTGTAATCAGTCACATAGTTCTATAGGCATGCATTTTATTTCTTTCTATCTAGTACAATACAGTACATGTTATGTTTGCCAAATCTGAAGTGAAATACGCAGCTTAATCATCTTTCAGTGGCAATCAGTCACACACACAACAGTAAAGAAGAGCATGTAGTCGGTGGCAACCACTCGCAACAATAAAAGACTAAAAGGTGTACTTGCGAAAGATCTATTCGAAAGATCTATTCATGACACGCGATCTTGTCCACACATGACACGGCCCTTAATTTATAGAAAATACGTATAATATTTATATCTCTAAATAATTTTGTTAAAAAACTAGATCTTGTCCAATTAATACTAATTGATGATATTTATTATTTATTAAAATACTCTACTAAAAAAACTCCCAGCAAAGCTGTCGGTGTCGGTGGGCCGTGGACGAAAGCAGGAAAGAAGCCAAAGCCTTGGCTCAAAAGCAACATCCATCTACGTACGATCGAAGTAAGCTACCGCTGGTATATCTGGCAACGACAAGAACCGGTCAGCTACTGGTCATGCCCGGTCGGCATCACCACAGGTATACAGTTCGTGCCTTACCAAGATCACCACCAATATCTACTACCGTAATGGCGGGCAGGCAGGCAATTGGAGCGTCGTGGTCAGAGCAGAGCATGACCAGTTCAGTACGCCTCTCCCGTTGTTGGCGCCTCCTCCGTGGCGCCCATCGTGGCGCCGCTTTCGGCCTTTCGGGCACCGAGTCCGGGCGGACTCGGCCGCCGTCTACGCCAGTGCGGACCTGCCTACCGGTAACCAGCCGCCCTCCCTGCCCACCCACCACCACCCAGCCCCGTGCGTAACGACACGGCCAAACCGAGGAAGGAAGGCTGGATCGGATTCAAGTCGACGCAAGGTCACGCGCTGCCTGTGACGCAGTGGCTTTTGCCCGCGGAATTGGCCGTCGCTGTGTTCCGACGGCATCCGCATGCGTGGCGTTGGCGTGGTCAACTGGCTATCCACGCTACGCTGCAAGCTCTCCTCCTCTGCTCACCTGACGCCATGCGTGTCCGGCGACGATCTGGGCTCATCTGCCGGAACGGGGAACACGGGCGCGAGCACGGACACATCCGGATCGGCGCGGATCAGATCAGCCTCGCCCTCGCCGCCGCATTCACCACGGGACTACGGGGGCGGGGCCATCCGCTCCACTCCAACCTCCAACAACCACCGCCCACCGCAGCGCTCTCACACAAAGAATCTGGCAGCCAGTACTGTACTGCCAGTAGCCGTTAATCGCGCCCTGCATTTTTAGTTTAGCGACCCCACGCCGCGCTAATTTTTTTCTAAAAAATAATTCTAATAGTTGGATTCGAGTGGGAAGAAAACAAAAACAAAAAATTAGGACGGGGGCGCGAAAGAGTCTGGCAGCTTTGGTCCCACTTGCCAGTCTCCTTAACCGACACGGTCAACCTCCCCCGAACTGACCTGGCCTGGCGAAGAAGGCCAAGGCGAAGGCGAACGCGCCTTCCCTGCCTAGCAGCAGCTCTTGACCCGTCGCCCCTGCAGCAGTGCTCCCCAGATCTACTGCCCGGATCTGACCTGACGAGCAACGAATCCCTCTCGCGCGGCAGCGCACGCAATCCGCAACGAACCCCCAAGCTTCTAGAATCGATCGGTCCAGCTCAACGGGATAGATAAGCAAATTTACCTGCATCATCATGATGGTGTTGTGCGGCTCGACGGGCCAGCGGTCGTCGCCGGGGTACGGGACGAGGTCCTCCTTGGGCAGCAGGAGGGGCCGCTCCAGGAACCGGACGTCCTCCAGGCTGCAGTCCGCCTCGGCCTCGGCGAAGTAGACGCCGTCGGCGGTGCACCGGATGGCGGGGCACCCGGGCTGCTCCCCCTCCACGATGCGGCCCGCCAGCGGGTAGAAGAAGGCCAGCGCCTTCCCCAGCGCGGCGCGGATCACCGCGGGCGCCGCGTCCGCGCCCGACCGGAAGATGTGCATCGACTCCACCAGGCCGCGGTGCGTCGGGTACCGGTCCACCCACGCCAGCGGCAGCGTCTCCTCGGGCGTCGCTGATGCCGGCTTCACGGGCCCCTCCGAGATCCGCGTCACCTTGAAACCCGCCATGCCTGCTGCCCGACGGCCGACGACGACGATGCTCTGCTCTGTTCGGCTCTTGGCTTTGGCTTGTTTGTGAATGGTGAGAATGGGGGACGCCTCGGGAATTTGTTGGGTGGAGGAAGGCGGCTTCGATGAGCTCCGTGAGCTGGGGCTTAAATGGAGGACGAGCTGGAGCTCGCCGAGCAGTGGAGTTCCGCGCGCGTGTCGCTGGCAGGCGGGGCCCCGCGGGACAGCGCGTTAAATTTCCGGTGCTGGTTCGGTGGCTGCGACGGCCGAAGATGAGCCGCCGGATGCGCGGATCGGTGGATGTTTCACGTACACACGCCGCTTGCCGCACGTTGAGGCAGACATTAGCACTCAAATATGGCCCACTATAAATCGTAAAAGAAAATCATTTCCCTTTTACATCGTTTTACAATGTGGCATGAAAAGGGAGAACATTTCTTATAACAAATGTTCGCTTTGTCTTATCAGTCAGGTTTATCAACCGTTCGAATAATATTTTTCATTTATAAAAAATTAGTTGGCTTATCTTGTTAACCGGTTTATATGACCTCTGGTAAGCTAGCAAGTAACAACTCCACTCTAGGAAAGTATTGCAATTTTTTTATCTCTCCTGTGTTCTCTCCTCATAACACTTGTCACTGACAAAAAGATGCTGAATCATCCAACAAAGTTTCCGACGACATTTGTCACTTGACACGCATTTCATTAAAAAGAGTATTACCGCCGGTCACATTCAATCCAGGTAATCCAGAATTACCTGGCAGGGGGAGTGACCCCAACACAGAAAAAAAAAAAAGTGTTTCACGCGCTATCTTATAAGTAATTTTCTATAGTATAATTCCTACGGCCTAACCACTGGTCGGTTGTGCATATTTTAGGATACGCGATTGCATACCTAATGCACCGACGGAAAGAAAGAAAGAAAAAACAGAGAGCGAGGGCTCCTTTACAATGCCCCGTTCCAGTCAGAGGCACGACTGGACCACGATAATGCAATCTTATCCTGCATTCTTTTATTTCTTTTTCAAAAAACGAGGAAAGTGAACAAGGATATGGTTCCGAGGAAGTGGGCCGCATGCTTATATTTGATATAGCTAGATGAAATTGACATTTAATCGAGTTGCAAACTTTGGTCAAAAATTAAATAAACAAGCAATATTAATATTATTATATAACTGGTAGTCCTATTTTACGGTCTTAATCCTCTTTAAAATATACTAATATCACTTTTTATGTTAATACCGTCATTAAAAAATCAGAGCCTGGCACGGATCACACTGGTCCATGGGCGTACCAGAAGCAAGGTGGTTTTTCTTTTGCAAGGAGTCAAATGATGTTTGAGAGCAAGCGTGCATGATAAAGTGATACTCCTACAGCTAGTGTGTTGCCAATCAAATTATTGGTACTAACAAGCCTAAAACGAAGGGAAAAGACCGGGAGACGAAATAGATGCTGAGTAGTAGGTTGCAAACTTACATTCAGCTAAATCACGGACCCTAAAGGAACATTATGAGATAATAAGGTAACCATGTTGTATTGATGTTGTAGTATGTTTAACATCTACTAGCTAGTATATATTACTATACGAGTGGGCTATCATGCATATTGCTTAGCTAGCAATAGACTAAATTAACTTGTTAATAATACAATCCACTGTTAGTTGTATACACATTTAACTGCATGCATGTACATCTAGTTGTATGGAGTAGGCTATTAGACCATACTTCATCATTAATATATGGCACACTTTCTTTTTAATAAGTGGCACTAAACTTATAGTTAACTTATCTTCTCTCTTCTCTCTGTCATTCAAATTTACCTCAATATAAAGCTTACTTACAAATCTTTTCGTACCTCATTCATTCAGGCTTGGTCATCATCAGGTTTGGCCGTTTGGGTGAAGGTGAAGTCGTTTTCCCATGATGTTGGCACGTACGGTCTCACTACCTATATATAATCCATTGTTAGTCTGCACGTTGCTGTATAGCACTGTAGCACACAACTAGTACTAGTGGATTAATTAATAATAATATGATATACTCCCTCAAATATAAGTCGTTTTAGATAAGGTTTAAGTTAAACATTAGTAACATAAATCATAAATAATTTTTAAGTTGTTAAGTTTGAAAATGTAAAAACCATATAAGTAGATTTGTTTTGAAAAATACTTTTATAAAAGTATAAATATATCACTTTATGATGAATATTTTTATAAAAATATAAAGTCAAATTAAATTATACTTTGGAGACTGTGTCGTTATCCTAAACGACTTCTATTTGCAACGTGAAGAAGTATAGATCGTACTCCCGTTGTCCATTATTAGCTAGTTTTAGTCATTGCAACGTGCGCCCACGCATCCTGTCCTTACCCGCTAATTAATTGGTAATAACCAATCAATGAACAGTCCAGTAGTACTAGCCCATTTGGTTAGGTAATTTAACATGTATGGCGGCAACCACTCCGTCCTCTCCATGATCGAATGAAACGGAACGGACGAACCAATGCAATGCAACTATGCAAGCAACCACCGCGGCATGCAGCAGCCTTCCTCCGATCCGATCCGATGCGGTTCCGCCTTTTGGTCTCTCCTCCGATTCCAACCCTTTTGGTCTCTCCTCCGATTCCAACCTGACGAATCGATCATGTGATTGATAATAACGGTACGTACGGTGCGGTTTGCCTGGCACGTTACTTACTCCTGTGTGTTCCTGCTGCCGGTTGCCGTTTCCCTTTCGTCTTTTTTTTTTTTTTTGAACCAGCAGTTCCACTGGCTGGACCAAACTACCATTCCTCCATCACGGACTGGTCCTGATGATATGAACTATGCAAAGCAACGGACATTTATTGTGCCTTTTTTTATCTATATATGCTGATGCTGATAACTGGTGCATGTTTACGTACCATGATGATGCGTCATTCGTACGTACAGTTGGCAGAGCCAGACGACGACCAACACACATGCACGTTGACTACTGCTGATGAAGAAGAAGGACCTACACATGCCTTGTCCCCATGGATGATCAGTCGTCACAGGGTTTATTTATTTTAAAAACGGTGCGGTTTGCATTGCCTTGGCACGTTACTTAAATACGTTTAGGTCCATCGTCTCAGTTGCCGAGCTCCTTAAGCTTTCGTAAACGTACGGTCTCCTTTTATTTTCCTGTAGCCTGAATGTCAGCACTGGCAACGACCAAACTACCATAGTTGAGCAAATTTTGACTGGTGTTGAATTTACAAGTTCATGATGTGATATGGCTATATTTGACTATTTATAATGGATGGATGATGATCCATTGATAACCGTGGACCATGTTTACTAAACCATGATGATTTTCACGGCATTCCTACGTACATGTTTTTTTTGAGGAGGAGGACCAACACACATGTCTGAACTACGTTTGCTATAGGTCCAAATAGGGTTTATTGTTCGGTTGGAGGAAGAGCGGGTGTAGGGAGCTTGTTTGGATGATGGGTTGGCTCATTGGCATGCATGCGGTTCTAGGAAGCTAGGTAGCAATTAAGGAAGATGGAGGGGCTTAGGGGTTGTCTCACCAGGTTGAAGTGATGCTCTGCCAGCAGAAGCTAGGATTGGAGAAGGGCGTTAATGTTGTGGATCATCCATGGATTGAACAAGAAGGCGTGGGGAATATAATGCCGATGGACTCCAATGCTGGGATAGTAAAAAATTTGCAACTTGGAGGGAAAGCCTCAAGAGAGCAAGCTTTTCTTCACTATCCTCCTCTTTCCTTCGATCTTTTCTTCTTCTTTTTTGGTGTTTGGAGAAAGAGAGAGAGGGAGGGCAGGAAGAGGATGGTTTTTCTAGGAGAGGAAATACATGTGGGACCGGTAGGGTGCGTGCAAAACCTTAGATGGTGCATGGAAGTATGGAACATTGGTTGCTACATACTATTGGACACTGTCTATACCAGCCATGGACTAGCCAGGTCGGGCCATGAAAGGTTGGTATGTATATGTGGATTTTGACTAGCTTGTTGGACCTGTCTGTCGTGAAGATGTGGATTGTCAAACATGCACTGACATGTCAAGGCTCATGCCAAGGTAGTCTTTGATAAACACTTTAGATGTACTATCCACTGGTGCATGTTTGCCGGTCTGATAGTGCTACTAGAGTTGGTGTGGACTTTGATTGATGGGTGGGTCTGTGCTATATTGTTTTTCAAATGAAGTAGATGTCTTGTTTACTAATTTTAACCAAGGGGAATTTTGGGGAGACCTGTTTGGAAGATTTATTTGGATCTAGGCAAAATGTCATGATCTGAAAGGCTGTAGATCTTCATATGTTACTATATGAAAAATTATACGTAATTATTTAAGTCTCATGCAAGGTTGAATTAATTTGCCTATTTTTCCACTAGCAAGTGCAGCATGTTTTAGAGAATATATACATATTTTCATAAAACCTTGTAAGGACAACATTTACAAAAATATTGTAGATACGAAATATATCTATTATTTTGAGGCCACCTTATTTTTACTTTAAAAATGTTTTTTTCATAAAAATATAGATACCTAAAAAACCAATTCAAGATTCAATTATGCAATACAAATCTAAGTTTTGTATAAAATATTTTACAAAGTTAAAATTCAAAATTTAAAGAAACTATAAACTACAAAGTTTTTTATATATATAATTTTTTTTTTACAATTTCTATATAAATATCTTTACGAGTTCATATATAAAAGTTATGGTTTTTCTTAAGATGAGATATTGTAAAAGGAAAATTCTACCAATTGGTGGAAGTAGTATAATTTTACATTTTTAGACAAATATTTTTGTAAAAGAACGAAATTTATAAATAAAATAAAAGATTTCTTTACATTTTGGGTTCGGCTTATCTCCTTTCTTTTCTTCACAGCTGAGAATGGCCTATGCCTTTCTTTTCTTTTCCAGCCTTCCCTTTTTTTTGGGCCAGCCCGCTAACCGCTCAGCAGCAGAGCCCGTTATTTCCACACACGTCCCCTCTTTCTCCTTTGACTCACTGATTGAATGGGCCCGCTGTCAGCGCCCCAACTCCTATCTTCGTTGCGCCGCAGCAGCAGAGCAACTCGACCCCGGGTTCAATCCGTTCTCCCGCCGCGGCCTCCAGCACCAGCAGCGGCGGCTCACGCATCGCTCGGCGCCCGCCCCGCGCCCCGGAGCGACGACCGGCACAGCGCGGCCCCGCGGCCCCGTTCGACACCGCCGAGGAAGGGCGCCGAGTCCAGGGGCGCGTCCGGGGGCTCGGGAACGCGGTGTCGCCATCGCGGAACCCTAGCGAGATCGCCGGGAAGGTCCCAAGGCGAGCACGTGTTTCTGTGTAACCTTCCTTTCTCCCTTTGCCGGTCGGCCCTTCAGCGGTGACGAGTGCCCACCAGGTATGCCCAACGGCCACCACCTCTCTTCCCTCCCTGCTGTTCGAAACCGAGCTGCCAAACCCTAATGTAAACCATTTTAATTACATGTGTTATGCATACTAACTTCGTATATTTCTAAAAAATCGTCGGCGGTCGGCCCCTGCTTCGGATGTGTAGGCGGTGTGGTTTACAGTGAGCTGAGGAAGATGTCTGGAACTGTGAGTCGCTCTTACTTTGAGCAAGAGGGGAATTTCTTTTGATGTGCGGAGGTCATTGGCGCATTCCATCTGATCTCTTGTATGCTATGTGCAGCCAGTCGGCGTCGACAACACTTCTAGGAGGAAATTTGACAAGGAAGAGTATTTGGAGAGAGCTCGACAGAGGGAGCAGCGGGAGAAGGTCATAATGCGTCTTACTGTTTTTAAAATTTTTTCAAGACTGAACAAAACTATGACCATATACTTCTCTTTGCCTCTATGTATTGCTAACTTCACTCTGCATTTGTCTGTCACTGATCCAGGATGAAGCCCGGAAAGGCAAGGGTATGTGGTCCAACTCTAGTTCAATAAATCTGTATATACTAGGTTCTGGCACTCTATGAAACCTGATTCCTTTCAATTATGAATGCAGAAAGGGGTCCTCCTGTGCAAAGACAGCCTTTGAAGCACAGAGACTATGAGGTTGATCTTGATTCTCGTCTTGGCAAGACTCAGGTTTGTAAATATCTTGCTATATCGAAATTTAGCATGTTTTTTCTATTCTGTAGTAGCTACTTTATCAATTAATTCTGCCCTGGGTTTCTATTTTCTAGTGGTTTTTTTCTACCATTAAATGGGTTGAAAAACTGTGTATTTAAAAAATTAGCAGTAGATGTGGTGCTAACGGATATGATTGATCTGGACTTCATTCAATCCTTTACTGTGAACAACTTCCTTTTAGAAAATTAACACCTTGGTGTTTTTAAAAGTTAATTAACTGTGCTTTTCATTGTCTTTCCAGGTGGTGACCCCGATTGCACCATTGAATCAGCAGGTTTGTGCATAAATCCCATAAAGCATGTCATGTAGTGTTTCTGTTTTCAGTGATCTAACTATTTTCGTCATATCTTAATTCTTGACAAAAATTGCTAGAATGTCATTGCTTCGCTCCTTCCATAGTAAACATAGATCATAGTAGAAGATACTTTTGTATCTTACCTCGTATTCTTTTCTCATGTGGTAGGCTTGATTTCATCTTTTTGCAGTTTGTCAGTATTAATTTCAGTCTAATTGTTCCCATGTGCATTTCATACCAGTGCTGTTTAACCTTAGTGCTTATACAGAAATGAACCTCTCTTACTTTGACGATTAATTCAACACATAAAAAGTTTCCTCTCAACTTTACCTACTTTCTGACAGGCTGGGTACTACTGTTCTGTATGTGAATGTGTTGTCAAAGATTCAGCCAACTATTTGGATCATATAAATGGCAAGAAGCGTAAGTGGATGATTCTCTAGTTTATGCTCATTTAGTGAATTAAATCTTGCTATCATCATCTTCATGTTTCATGGGTCATGGTTTTAACATTTGACAGATCAAAGAGCATTGGGCATGTCTATGCGTGTTGAAAGGGCATCGCTTGAACAGGTAGTACTTTTGAGCCTGATATTGTATCTGCAATTGAAAGTTAGCAATTTTTTTCTTGTCATATTTAGTGGCAGACCCAACTTGTTGCCATACATTGGCTCCCTTTGGCACGGCTTCTGATTGTGAGGCATCCAGCTTGTAGAAATAGCTGTTGAGAAGCAGAAGTCAACTTCAGCCATCATAACCTGCTTAGAGTCTAGCCGTTTGGTGGTACTTTGCCTTTTCTTTTTTCTGTTAGACGGTGAAGAAGAAACTATAGCAAAGAGGCACATCATGCTGTGACATTATTCTTATTGAGTCATGCAAGGCTAGTGAACAAATGCTTGAATAGTTAGGTTTGTCATTCTATTTTCAGCCAGTGGTCTTCTTTTCACCATCTGCTATTTGTTTTCACTCAGAATTTTCTGGTGGATGCAGGTTCAGAAAAGGTTCGAGGCACTCAAGAAAAGGAAGGATCCAAGTGCCTTTACTGAACAAGGTGAGAAAAAGAAACTTCCTCATATGTGTGTCAGTTTTGTCGCTACATACTACCATTTAGCATGAAATCTTTTCACAAAAATTCTAGGGGAATAGGGAACACAATAAGTTATTAGCAAAATCATCCCCTTGTTTTTTAAAAATGTTTACAGATTTGGATGAGAGAATAATGAAACAACAGCAAGAGGAGGAGGAACGGAAGCGGCAGCGCAAAGAAAAGAAGAAAGAGAAGAAAGTAAGCACAATCATGCACCACAGATGACAGATCCCCACCTGTTGCTTATTTATTTATTTTTTTTCATTTTGAACTGAAAATTATAACTGAAAGTCATGTGGGATTTGACAGTACAATTCATACTCGCTTTGTATCAAATGTTTTCAGAGAGAACAGGCAGCCCAACATGAACCTGAGGACGTTGACCCTGACATTGCTGCCATGATGGGTTTTGGTGGGTTTGGTTCCTCAAAGAAGTGACAGCTCTTTGGGGACCTTCACCCCTGAAGATATTGCTCAACCCCATAGACACCTGTGCTACAAAGAATCATTTGTGACAGATCCCTGATAAGATTTGAATGGACTGGATGCAAGGATGCTACGTTTTAACACTGGGATATTGAACTGCATGCAGGGGAGTTGATTGTCAAGAGGAACATCTAAGGGTGTTTGGGGCAAACTTGTTTATTTGTTACTACTTGGGGATATTTCCTGCCATTGAAACAGTTGATAGTTGTGATTATTTTTGTGGCAATGCAAATGTGCGAAGTGGAATAACCAAAAGAATTCATTTTCTAGGAAAATAACCTTGTGTGTTGCAGTTAGCAAGCTCCCTTCATTCTGAATCTTAATTTCCAAGACCCCTGAACTTGTGTAATGGGTCAGGTTCCAGTGTAATCAGAGCATGGTCTGATTCTGGTGTGTTTTGCATGGTCTGATTCTGGTGTGTTTTGCTGTCTCGGTGAAGAGCCAGCATGGTCATTGCAGTCTTTGGTTATCTTCAAAAGAAGGTGTGCAGTCCCAGTTTCCTTGTTCTTTGACCATTGTTGCGCATGTGATTTTATGCTAGCAGTTATTATGAACTGAAATGCGGTGGAGATGAATGTTGCTCCCAAACACATAGCATGTCCTGAAGAGCTATGTTGTTCGATGCCAGCTTCCACTGCACGCGTGACCTTGGCTGATAGTATCTGCTATCTTGTGACCCAAGATAATCACTCAAGATACAATAATTGGAGAATGGAATGACAATTTAATGGCTTAGGATTAGATGGACGCTGGCCAACAATCGTTGTAACCGCATTGAGACCCACTGTCACTTGGGCCCAGCCAGAGAGAATTATCTCCGAGCTGAATGATTCGGTGTCCTGAATGAGGTTGGCGGCGTTGGCCGATGAAATGTCTGCTATACTGGAACAACAGGATTCGGTGTCCTGAAGGGGGTTCCTAAAATGAATTATTTCTGCGGAATCAAAGAAACCAAGATCAGGGGATGCAGGAATAATTAAAACATCTCAAAATTAGAAAATAGTTTGGACATGCAGGAATCACTAAATCACCCTGATCTCAATAAATACTTCATTGATGATCAAACGTGCATAATCTCGTTTGTCTAGTTTGTGATTGAAACAGCAACTGATTGCATCAACAATTATATTGCTAAATATACGGAAATGTCCCTAAAAACTTTATTTTAGAGGATAAAATCATTTTTCAGACTTTCATTTCTGTTTAATTTTAAGATTTTATCATTTTTGTTTTTAGATTTACCATTATAATATATTTTTGATTGAAAATCATTTTAAACATAGAAAATGATTGTTTTTTTCAAAAATTACCAAATTTATTTTCATCCCTCATATACTGTAATGAATATACTTGAAAGTTTCTAAAAACTTTAACTTTTATATTGTCTTAGGTCAAAATTTTTAGCACTTTGAGCCACATGATTTTAATCAAAAAACACTAAATCTATAGTATTAAATTAGTACTATTAAATTTATCATATAATATATTTTTATAAGATAGTCATTTTATCATATATATTGATGTTTTTTTTATAAAAAAACATTTAATTTAAAAAAGTTTACATGTTGATTTCTCACACACAGTTAAAATCTTTTAATCAATGCATTTGAATATGAATACTAGTACTGAACACACCTGGTTCAGCAAATTGAGCTGATGATGACTTTTCAATCAAATATCAGAAATTTGTGGAAACCAAATTCGCCATTAGTAAATGGTCAACGTTAAATTCAGGAAGTTTAAAACACAAAAGTAACATGAGGTGTGTGTTTTTTTTCAAAAAAAACCATTTAATGTCAACAGCCAACATGTTGATTTCGTAGAACAGAAAAATATCTTCTAATCAATGCATTTGAATATGAATACTGAAGTACTGAACAGTGAACACACCTTTTTCAGCAGGGAACGGAGTCTTCATGAAAAAAAAAAAATCGTACCTTTTATGGAACCCTGCATTGCCAACAAAATCGATTGGCGTCAAGAATTCATCACGCTTATAGCTAGTTGGAACCTTGTTTAAATCCCATAGTCTAAACTTTAATTAGTTACTAAAATTTGGAGACTCAATTTAGCTCTTATAAGGCTGTCTAAAGTTTAGACCACCTCAACAACTTTAGATCGTAAAAGTAAGTTGTCTAAAGTTTGTACTCCCTCCGTTCCAAAAGACAAAAGGAGTAACACACCCTAAGAGCACCTGAATATAATAAGAAAGTAAAACAAATTAGCAAGTTCTTTAAGGAAAAAAAAAGGAACTACTCATTTAGATTCCTAACAAAACCAGCATGCACCTAAGCTCAAGTAATCTTCT
>JADLZL010005418.1:0-125701 GCA_015844335.1 Chrysopogon serrulatus | reverse complement strand
AAAGAAATGTGAAGCACTTTGTCCCAGTAGCAGTGTAGCACGCACCGGATTTCCACCAAGTACACGGCTGCTATATCCAAATTTCAAATCTTCAAATAATTGCGTTGCAGCTAGCTAGTCGGCACAGTCGTCGCAGCATTTGGAAAACAGAGTACTGTACGTGCCTGTGGAGAGATTTGCAACCACAAGTCCGTAAAAATGTGAAACAGTAGTGCCAGCACTAATGCACGATGCTGGGCGCCTGGACTGGACCAACGTAGCGAGTCCATCCTGGTCTCCATATAAACACCACCAACATATACCACCCCTCGAATCACCTCACAGCAAGGAAACCGTTAGTAGTCAGAAACTGAAGCTGTGTGACTGTAATGGAAACCACGACGAGGATCCTGGCGGTCCTGGCTGCCGGGCTAGCACTCCTCTGCGCTGCCGCCGGCCCAGCCGCCGCCGCCGGCAGTGGCGCCAACGTGGCGAGCGTCGTCACGGACGCCTTCTTCAACGGCATCAAGTCCCAGGCACCGAACGGGTGCGAGGGGAAGCGCTTCTACACGCGAAGCGCGTTCCTGAACGCCGCCAACGCCTACCCGGGCTTCGCCCATGGCGGCTCCGAGACGGAGGGCAAGCGCGAGATCGCCGCCTTCTTCGCGCACGTCACGCACGAGACCGGACGTGAGTTGATTAAACCGCCTCTAATCTTTCTTGCATGGCGTCTCCGTTCTGTCCCGCTCATCAATTTGGAACTAACCTCGCATCATCGCATGGCTTCGTGTATATGCTGACAGATTTCTGCTACATAAACGAGATCAATGGGGCGAGCAGGAACTACTGCGACCCCAGCAACAGGCAGTGGCCATGCGTACCTGGGAAGAAGTACTACGGGCGTGGCCCGCTGCAGATCTCGTGGAACTATAACTATGGTCCTGCTGGGAAGGCGATCGGCTTCGACGGGCTCAGGAACCCGGACAAGGTGGCGCAGGACCCCGTGATTTCGTTCAAGACGGCGCTCTGGTTCTGGATGAACAACGTGCACAGGGTGATGCCGCAGGGGTTCGGCGCCACTATCAGGGCCATCAACGGCGACCTCGAGTGCAACGGCAAGAATCCCGGTGCGGTGAACGCGCGGGTGCGCTACTATAAGGACTACTGCAAGCAGTTCGGCGTCGACCCCGGGAACAACCTCACCTGCTAGAGGTGCCGGGTTCATGCATGCATACTTGGCGTTGGTGAAGAATAAATAATACTCGGTGTAGCATACTTAGTAACGCCGCCACGAGTATGTCCTACTAGTAACAATAAAAATGCTGGACTCATGAATGAATAATGAAGCATCTGTGATATGCTAAGGCCTAAGGGCGGAATAATTGGCTGCTGCTGGGCTGGGTATCTACAATTCCAGCGTGCCTTGCTGATGCGTGTGCAAGGGTTCAGCAGTCAGCACATATATAAAGGTGTTTGTTTAAGAAACGCGAGGTGGTTCTCGTAACTTTTTTTTATTTGTATAATGAAATGGATTGCTCTCCGCCATCGCTATCGCTATTTCTTCCATTGATCTCCAATAATCCATCGCCACTTTAGTGCATCTCTAAATAGCTCGACATCAAAAATTTTAGAGAACATAACAAAAAAATCCAACAAAATATGTCAAGCCATTCTATGACAGTTTCGCTCTCTAAAATTGGGCTTATCCTTTCTCCACCCTTGGAGAGGCTCGCTCTCTAAAGGCCTGTACAAGGCTCAGAAAAAGTTTTTTTTTTTTGACAACATAGGCTCAGAAAAAGTTGGTTGACTGTGCAAGGCCTAACTGTACAAGGCCTCTGAATTTTGGGATGGAAAATTACTCCTCTATCTACTTAAACTATCATCCTAGTCTGATTTATTACCTTCTGAAGCTCTAAAATCATATATCTTACTCCCCTATCTTTCAAAACCGTTCAAATCATATATCAAATTATTTTTTTGTACTAAAAGACAGTTTTGTCGTCCTTTGAATTTGTAAATACTGTGTTATACTTGGCAATAGTTTTTAAACCACACAAAATGTTCCTAAGCTTTTGAAAGATCCAAAAAAAGATATAGATTGGGATACAACAAATCCAAAATAATATTTAGAGCTCATGAAAATATCTAAAGATGCTTCAAAATATAGATTTAGCTCTAGAAAAATGGAAAAGTATCCAGAATAACAAGAAATTTTCCAAAACATGCTAATTGATGTGTAACATGTTCTGAAAACTTTCACAACAAAAAATCAATTAGAATGTTTCTGAAATTTTCAAGATTTTTTGGATATTTTCCATTTTATAGAGACAAACCTATTTTTTAAGTCTCTAGAGATGTTTTCATGGGCACTAAATATTTTATATTCAGTGTCATGTCCCAATATATCTCTAGATTTTCTGTAGTTTTTTAAACCTGAGAGCCATTTCCTACGTTTTGAAAACTTTATCAAGTGAAGAAAATTTTCACTATTATGATAATTTAGGGAGGTAGATGGACTTTACACCTACTAAATTTAGTTAGATCCCTTTTGAATGGAGGAAGACAAAA
This sequence comes from Chrysopogon serrulatus, assembly GCA_015844335.1. NCBI lineage: Eukaryota > Viridiplantae > Streptophyta > Magnoliopsida > Poales > Poaceae > Chrysopogon > Chrysopogon serrulatus. The sequence continues at coordinate 123,154 of JADLZL010005418.1, read as the reverse complement.
ATTTCAAAAGATTCGTTTCATAAAGGAAAAATTCATATGATACCTATCGGAGTAAAGGAATGCTTCCCAACAATTCTTTAAAATCGCTATGGATTGGGCCATTCTAAAATCTAAAGGAGTTTTGGAAGAAACTAACTATGAGATCCATCCTCAAAACAAAATGGTTTGAACATCTGTATCTAGTACAAGATTGAAACAATGTATACTTAGTACAAGATGTGTAACTCAAACACCGTGTCCTAAGTTCTGCACTCACAAATTTTAAGAGATATTAGGAGTGACTTCTACGGATTATTAGAGCCGGAGCTCTGCCGAATTACTCGGTGGCATTGAAGTCTAGAAAGGAGAAGAAAACCAAAAGGTGTAAGCTAGTAGTAGTGCGTGTCAAACTAAGCAACCGTCAACCTGCAGCAATCTTGGAAGTCTTTCTTTCTGATTGACCGTTTGGATGTTGGATTGGGCATACACGTAACATGCATCAGGTCACCGATATTTATCCTCACATGCATGATCCATAGACTTGAACAGCATACGGCTGCTACTGCGCGCGGCGCGGCCGGATGGCGGCAGGCCGGCAGCTCTACGTGTACACTAGAAATAAAGGATGACTCGTGGCCGGTTAGGCTGTTAGTCAGTACACACGACGGCTATCCAACCCACCGTGCCACTGCCAACATCATATATATGCCATTGCATGCCAAATTGCCATCCTCAAAAGCAATCGAGCTGTGGCCCAGTACGGCGATACGATAACTCACCGGCGCCGACGACGATGATCCCGACGGCCTTGGCTCTTGGTCTAGCACTCCTCGCTGCCGCCAGCAGCCCAAGCCCGTGCTTGGGGTTGGGGAGCAGCAGCGACGACAGAGGCGGCGCGTCCGTGCCTGGCGTCGTCACCGAGGTGTTCTTCGATGGCATCAAGTCCCACGCTGGGAACGGGTGCGAGGGCAAGAATTTCTACACGCGGAGCGCGTTCGTGAGCGCTGCCGACGCGTTCCCGGGCTTCGCGCATGGCGGCACGGAGGCGGACGGCAAGCGCGAGATCGCCGCCTTATTCGCGCACGTCACGTTCGAGACCGGATGTAAGTCGCCGCTCTAGTTTGCAATTTTGCATGGTTTTTTGATTTGATTTGATGCCTTGACGGTGGCTTCTGCCTTTTGCATAAATATAAATGCAACTGCAAATAAAAATACAATAATACATGTAACTATGTGGCAACAGATTTCTGCTACATCAACCAGATCAACGGGAAGGGCCAGGCCTTGTGCGACGCAGGCATCAAGCAGTGGCCGTGCGTCCCGGGGAAGCAATACTACGGGCGTGGCCCGCTGCAGATCTCGTGGAACTTCAACTACGGTCCGGCGGGGCAGAGCATCGGCTTCGACCTGCTGGCGAACCCGGACAAGGTGGCGCAGGACCCCGTGATTTCGTTCAAGACGGCGCTCTGGCTCTGGATGAACAACGCGCACCAGGTTATGCCGCAGGGGTTCGGCGCCACTATCAAGGCCTTACACGGCGTCCTCGAGTGCAACGGAAACAGCCCTGCCACGATGAACGCGCGGGTGGGCTACTACAAGGAGTACTGCAAGCAGTTCGGTGTCGACCCGGGGAACAACCTCACCTGCTAGATGGCCGAGTTCATGGATGAATGCTTATATCAATAAAATAGCTCGTGAAGAATAAAAATGGCCTGGCGGTTGAAATGCAACTCATGGTACATATACCATAGTAGCAATAAAAATGCAGGGCCAGGCTATGTTATTCGACCGGAATAATAAAGGGTGGCGTTAAATCTTGACAGAGATTAGAATATCTATTTCTATCTCACAGTGCAATTAATCTATAAACATTTAATTAATCGAATTGCCATGCCAAAATCAAGATTTTTATCAGGTTCTCGTTAAAAAGGGTAATTTTAACCAAAGTTGATTTACTGAAAAGAAAATGGAAAGGAGATGGTAGATGATATTTTTGTGACAATAAGAAAACTATCTAGCATTTGTACTTCGATTGTCATGTGTCTAGATTTGTTTAGATAGTCTGCCAAGTGGCTTTTAATCTCAAACCATTGAAATATGTAACTGACTTGTTTATGGTGTAGGATGTACAAGTACAAATACACCAACACTTGCCCTCTCTAATTTGTGTGGAGGCAAGTGTAATCTTCTATTCTATTTAGATATTTAGAAACGATGGCATTTTTTATTAAACTAACTATACTATTATTTGTATGTTGTTTTCTATAACTTCTCAGTCTCGTTTCTAGAACGCCCTGTAGAAGAAAAGTGACATTCTGACTATAAAATACTCCATCCGTCCTGGAAAGAATACAACTATGGATTGCATATCGATTAAAGTGGTCCACGTTTGACCAAATCCTGAAAACAATTTATAATTAATCTAATGATACTTTATTTGATATAATAATTATTAATACTTTTTATTTTTTATTTTTTGCGAAGACCCGATTCTGAGACTTCGATACTCATATACATGAGCGCACACTCACCCTTATGAACGCACACACGCACACCCTACCCCTACCCTATGAGTACCTTCAAGAACTGAGATGGACCGGCAAATCTCGAGATTGACGAAGTTACCATAGACGCCTCGCTGATGGACGGGCATGTCGCCTACCACTGAAAGCATAGCGCCGTTAAATCCTGGATTTATTTATAATTAGTCAAACTTATAAGATATTAAAATATGATATTGTGGTAGAATTATATTTTTTTCTTGTTTCCATAGACTTCGAAGCAAAGTGTCGGAGACTAAATCCATCTCAAATGTGGGGGCTTTGCTCAAGCAAACAACAAGCCAAAGCTAACCACGTTCGTCTCATCTTATCAAGGCAAGCCATTTTGTTGAATACCCTCGGACAATGCCAAACGCTACAAACATCAAATGATGAGTATGTAATCTTTAATCTGCCAGAATACACTTCCATGCACATCATCATTCGTTGTTATGGCTGCCGATGTGCCTATCTCTAGAATGATTTTTTAATATAAAAACACTCAAAAGAGTGTTTCACATATGATGTATCTTAAGGAAAACAAAGGCTGGTACAATCGATGGATAGAAAGACATAAAATGACCTCTAAAAATAGAAAGACACAAAAAACCAGAACAATTGTCTTTTTTCAGACGTCCACTGTTTGCCAGAGCTTGAAGATCGATCTGTAAAGACAGCAAAGAAAAGAATCACTTACAAACGCCCTAGTAGGGAACTTATCTAGTGCAGGCTTTAAAGACCGCAAAAACCACTCCCTAACCGTACTGCTAAAGCTGTCTCCAAACTCCCGGGTGAAAAAACTAGAGTAGCAACTAGCAAGAGCTTTATCTTGTAGTGGGCTGGTCCCTCGCAACAGATTTGCCACATTAGGACATTTCCCTTTGGAAAAAGTCTACTTTTACTCCCTTAACTTTTATGAAAGTCTACTTTTCCTCCCTAAACCCCAAAACCGGATAAACAACCTCCCTCAACTTTTCAAACCATGCGCTTTTTCTCCCTGAAGTGGTTTTGATGGTGGTTTTTGCTACTGATGATGATGGTTTTGTCTTTTTTCTTTGGGCCAAATTTTTAAAAAATTATAGTAAATCCCAAAAAATCGTAAAATAGAAAAATCTAATTTTGTTGGACTCCACATAAGTAGATCTATATAGTAAATATATAATATGTTATGCTTTAGTTAAAGTTTTTGCTAGTCTTTTTATTTTTTATTTATTTTGGCCGAATCTTTGAAAAATTATAGTAAATCATAGAAAAATAGAAAATTTAATTTTCTTGTCTCCACATGAGTAGGTCTACACGGTGAATATATACTATAGTATGCTTTAGTACAACAAAATAGTTATAGAAGCTACATTTATGAATTATTTTAATTAATTACGAGAAAAGCATAGATCGAAAGCTACAACAAAAAAATTTATATTAAAATATATCATATTATATGTTCATTTGTAGATCTACTCATGTGGAGTCTAAGAAAATTAGATTTTCTATTTTTTGATTTTTTTGATTTACTATGATTTTTCAAAATTTGACCAAAATAAATAAAAAAGAAAAAGACTAGCAAAAATTTTGTACTAAAAGCATACCATATTATATATTTACTGTGTAGATGTACTCATATAAAGTCCAACAAAATTAGATTTTATATTTTATGATTTACTATGATTTACCAAAAGTTCAAAATTAAATAAATAAAAAAGAAAAAACAAAACCATTGTCACTATAGCAAAACCACTATCAAAACCACACTCGGGAGAAAAAATGCATGGTTTGAAAAGTTGAGGGAGGTTGTTTATCTAGTTATAGGGTTTAGGGAGAAAAAGTAGACTTTCGCGAAAGTTGAGGGAGCAAAAGTAGACTTTTTTTTCTTTCCCTTCGAATCGAAATGCAGGCCTTTTGTGTTTCAAAAAAAAAGAAATGCAGGCCTTTTGAATAAGATAGTCTTGTCTGGTCCATGGGCCGGCCTAACCCTAGTCCAAGGACTCCAGCCACGTTGTGGCCGACGTTTTTTGGGCCTTGGGGAGGCGGCGTATGCCGGCCGGTGGGGTGGGGGGGGGGGGTGGGTGTGGGTCACCCCGCTAATGGGCTAGAATCCACCCCTTATCCAATCCAATCTATAAAAATTATCTTTCTTTTTCAATCAATCCACACCACTCCAAATTCTTATAGTTTCAACCCAACTCACTCCAATCCATAAACTAACTAAACCCGTGGGTTTATTAAAAAAACCATGGATCCTACGTCGAAACCGACTTCTAGAACTAAAAGGTCGCGTTCACACCTTAAAAATTTATCGAAATAGACTGAAATTTTTAAATACGTCTCAAAATATCATGAAGATAATGCACGCACCAAGCTAGCATATCAAGATTTGCACGTGGACCCCACATCGAAGCCGACCCCTACAAATAAAAGCTTCGCGTTCACACTTTAAAAATTTATCGAAATTAGCTGAAATTTTTAAATACGTCTCAAAAATGTCATGAAGATTATTCGTGCCGGTTAGCACATCAAGATTTGCACGTGAACCCCACATCGAAACCGGACCCTAGAAATAAAAAGCTCGCGTTCACACCTTAAAATTTTATCGAAATTAGCTGAAATTTTTAAATATGTTTTAAAATATCATGAAGATAATCTGCGCCGGTTAGCACATCAAGATTTGTATATGGGCCCCACATCGAAGTCGGACCCTAGAAATAAAAAGCTCGCGTTCACACCTTAAAATTTTATCGAAATTGACTGAAATTTTTAAATATGTTTTAAAATGTCATGAAGATAATTTGTGTCAGTTAGCACATCAAGATTTGCACGTGGACCCCACATCGAAGTTGGACCCTAAAAATAAAAGTTTACGTTCACACCTTAAAAAAGAATCAAAATCTCAATCCATCCAACCCAAGTTTTTCGTTAAACCCAACCCAACCCAATCCATTAAAGAAATCAATCCATTCAAATCCATTTTAGAAGTGTACCCATATGGTAACCCAACCCATAAAACCCATTTCAACCCAAACCATTAGCAGGGCTAGGTGTGGGTGGGGGAGGGGTGGGGTGCGGGTGAGGGACGACCCCAGGCGGCGGGCGTAGGCTGAGCGCACGCCGCACGGAACCCAATCCAAGCATCGCCTCCTCGCTCGGTCCCTGACTCCCGGGCCTCTCCGTCCGTCCGACCACTGCCATCCCTCTTCAACCCCCGCCCTCCGCCTCCCAAATCCGCCGACGCCACCGTTGGTCTCCAGGTAACCGCAACGCTGATGCCTGTGTCTGGTGTGGATAGCTTCCTGGTTCTCGGCGCCTCCCCGTTTTGTTTGGGACTTTGGGGTAGGGTTTTAGAATGCCCTGTTAGGTGCGGATGGGGGTGAGGGGAGCCTTTCCATTTTTCAGTTTGGATTGCTCGGGCGATGGAAGGGTTGGTACGGGCAGCAGGCCTTTGTATGAAATTCACTCGGCATGTTCATGTCTGCAAATAACTATTCGTTCATTCGTTGGATACTTGGATGGTACTGTACTGCTGTTCTCTGATTGGGATTTACATTGCATGCTGAAATTCAGAAACTAGGGGCTGCGGAATGCTCAAAATCCATGGTACAATTTGGAGCAGGTGGAATGGAATTTAATGTTAGGAGTTAGGACTATACTGCGTTTACTTAGCTTTTAAGATATGTATCAACTTAACTCGTTGGGATCTGCTAAAGTTTCACTTTGTTGGTGTTACAAGATTAAACATGACCTCCACCGTGTAGTCTTCGTTACGCTTGAAATCTGACTCCTTAATAGGGGGAAAAAATAATTACAACATTCTTCCAGATGTTCTTTCAGTCTTTCACAACATCCATGCAAAATCATGTCCTCGTGTTAGATAGGAGATCGTATTGTCTTCCTTTCTTAAGGAAAATTTGTGACTTCTGGAGTTCTGGTGAATAACAGAATTAGTTTGATCTGTGACCACTGACTACTACTGGTGACTAAAAACTGCTATGTCATAGAATGGAAGCTAATGTTGTTTTGCTTTATATTGTTTGAGTCGATACTAATTTTACTTTCAGATAAGCTACACCCTTATCTCAGATTTCTGTGACCTTTTACTTACATCTCTGTTTTGGTTGTACTGCATTAGGCCTTTGGTTCTAAGCTATCCCGGATTCTAGTACGGAAACATGAGCTACTTCCAAGCTACAATACACAAGCCTCATAGTATGCTCACTGGGTACAACAGGCCAGTAGCTGGTCTTGGAAGGGCCCGTGAGCTACTTCATCAACATTCTCTATGCCCACATTCTACCAGATCTTTCAAGCTGCAGGAGCAAGTGTATCCAAAGCTTGTTCTTGTTTCTGCTTGCCATAAAAGGCTTGGTCCTGTATATGCTTCAAGTGGGAAAGATAACCCTAAGATTACCAATGATGTAAGCAGTTTTGTTGCTTTTCCCCTGGATTATTTCTTTCCTTCTCCCATTCTAAGCTATTATCATGCAGTAACTGTTCTTTTACCTAATGGGGATCATACTTCCCTCTTGTTATGAGATCACAAGAATGGTGTTGTAAAACTTGTAATGCTTGTTGGTATTGACAAAAGGGACATGCTTATAACTTTTTTTTTTTATCTTCTTGCTGTGGCATCCAAATTCTTGGAGAGCATTGATCAGGAACTTGTTTAATTCTGTATTGCTTAGCAATTAGACAAGTTGATCTGATCTGGTATTCTGTTTGAGTATTTTGGTGGATTTTGAACTAAGGTCTTCTGTTGAAGTATTTTGGTGCTCTATGTTATACTAAATTTTGAATAGATATAACTCTATTTGGTTGGACTGCATGCACATGACAGTTTTGTAATACAATTCAAGCATTGTAGCATGTCCAAAATCTTTTTCTATAGTATTGTGCTAATTTTTATTGCCTTTTTTCCAGCCCTTCTCAATGGAATCTTTGAACAAAGCTATGGCAGAAGCAAAAAGGCCAAGGTCAATTCAAGACATTCTGAGGGATCAAATGGCTAAGATTCGAGGACTAGGATCTGGTGGAAATGGAGGAAACAAAAACCGTTATGGACGTGGTGGTGGTGGTTCTGATGGCCCAGAGGACGAGTCTTTTAAGCAATCATTATATGAGATGCTCCAGATTTTGATAGCAACTGTTGCTTTCATACTTGTGGTAACGCCATCACTTCATGTTTTACCAGTTTGTTGCATTATACTATATTTTTAGATGAAAATTTGTGTTAGCCCACCAATTTCAAACTGTCATTAGTTTTATTTATGGGGATGGTATAATTGCATCATAATACTGTATTTTCATTATCTTAAAAATACCATCTTTCTACACACACTATTATTAGTTAAATAAGGAAGAACAATAAGGACTGATGGAGCAGAGTATGCAAATTGAACCTTGATGAGCTTAATGATATACGCATAAACAGTATAGTCTTTTGCAACTATCCGTGTGGTTTTACTTTTGTCAAAGAAGCACACGTGATTGATCAATGTGAACAGACTTCATAGGGTACACGATAATACTAAGGCAGTACCTTAACAGGGATGCAGAACTGCATTTCACAAATTGACATCAGTACATGGAAACTATTTTGCTTTCTGAATCACTCATTTTGTGCCTTTGTTATGCAGTATATCCACATAATAAGAGGGGAGGAGTTATACCGCCTTGCTAGAGACTACACCAGATATATGGTTACTGGGAAGAGAACAGCTCGACTGAAACGTGCAATGCTAAACTGGCGTGATTTTTCTGAGAGCATCACCAAGAAGGATAGTGCACAAGAAGACTACTACGGAAGATCAACTTCTTCTGAATCCACGTGGTGGCAGCAGCCCCAACAGCTCGTTCGTCGTATGGAGGAGCTCTGCAGAGGCTATTTGCGCCCGCACGCGCAGGAATCGTAGTTCGGAGGTCCCACTGTTTTGTCGGCCCCTAAGTTTTCCGGCTGTGGTGATGTAGTAGATGAGTTTGCTTGGTTGTCCTCACCTGGTGCAGAATACTTATGTGCTGGTCTGTGTTCGCTACAGAAACAGAAAAGATGGGAGAGTTTCTGTTTGATTTCTGCCACAAATCAAGACCCGGCTCCTGTACCAGCCATGGTCTGTCGGTCAATGAGATACCGGTGGCAACTTGAATGCTTCATCTGACGGATCATAACTACGTTATAACGTACAGTACGAGTACCAAAGTCATTGTAACTGCAAGCCTGCGAACATTGAACTTTTCTACTGTGAAAATGTGTTGATGGACCATATTGGTTTCACTTTCCTGTGGAATGGCCCTTCATTTCACAGAGCCTGTTTGCAGGTCCGGGGAGTTTTTTTTTTTTTTCTTTTCTTTTCACGCCGCTGGAGACGTTGATTCCTTATCATGGCCGTGTGATTGCAGATAGCGTTACAAACCTCTGATGGAGAAATCTGCCCACCTGTATTTGTGTTTTGGCTGCACTCTTTGATTTTGCCGACGCCATGAACGATTCGTTGACTGGAGCCAAGTACGTATTTTATTGTACGCTTCAGCAGTCGTCAGCATCCGTGATGATCTTGGCGGTTTCTGGTGTGTCTTGATTAGGAAGGAACGCATGATTAACCCAGCGGCACGTCATTCCATAACAAATTCGAGGTGGAACTGAACAAACTTTGTGAGTACGAATCCAAATATCCAATCAAACAGGTCATAAACAACAGGGTCGTGGTAGGTTACTTGCTAATGATGAAACCGCGATTTGCGGAGGAGTAGCCCGGCCGAAAAACAGGTGCCACCACATGAGGACGTCCCGACCGCGTCGACCGCCGCAAGGGCGAGCTAAAGCACATGCCATCACCGAAAAGGAGTTGAGCAGAGCACCCCATCTGGGTAGACACTAGACACGTAGCGTAGGCTTTGCGACTTCAGTTGGACATGCCCCCCGGCCACTTGCATGAGCGGCGCCCTGAACTGCCGGGCCTAACGGGAGAGCGATTGCTTTCTTTCCCGGCGGAAGCGCGAAGGCTGCGCTGCACCGCGACACGATTCGCGGCACAGACGCAGGAATCAGAATCAAGCCGGTGGAGATCGTACCCCCGTTTCACTAACTTTTTAGTCTTTAACTCTTCATAAGAGAAAAAACAAAAACATTTCTATCATGGTATTTTTGTGTTGCAAACTTGGACCCTAATGATTTTCAGATGCATCATACCTCTGTTTGAAATTTTTTTTGTGCGAGATCTAGTTATAACAGCAGACACTCTCACACTCATATATATGAACGCACACTTACCCCTATAAACACACAATACTATTTTAGCATTTATGATCTAAATAAATATTATTAGATTAATAATAAAATATACTTTCATGTTATATCTATTTGGAGTCATAAATAAATATTAATAAAACTTAGCCAAGGAGGTTTGACTCAATCTAAAACTATGGACACCGGTATCACATAGATAAGGAATCGTTGATTGTAACTGAAGTATATTGGCCGTTGGTCTTTCTGAACTTTATTATTAGGGCCTCGTTTAGATGGAGGTTGGAAGGAGAGCCGTAAAGCCGTCGCGGACCGGGACGGCAGAAGACCGACGACCGTTTGTGGTAAATATTGTCTAATTCACATAGGCCCAACTAGGCTCAAAAGATTCGTCAACTCGTGATTTACAACCCAACTATGTAATTAGTTATTTTTTTGGGGTTATATTTAATGCTATTTACATGTGGGAAACAATTTGTGAGAAGAGAGAGGTGCTGAAAGTCTCATGGCGGACCTGAGTTTGTTTGTGGTAAATATTGTCCAAAAAGCGAAAGGTCGGCCATGCAACAACGGATCCCGTCAGGTACGTAACAAAAAGATTCGTCGGTCTAGAAAGTGATTTACAACCCAACTGTGTAATTAGTTATTTTTTATTTATATTTAATACTATTTTTGATATGCGAAAAACAATTGATGTGAGGAGAGAGAGAAAAAAAAATCTTGCATGTAACTAAACAAGGCCTAGGTGCTCAGCTCACTCTGCGATTTGTTCATAGCGGTACTGGAAACCGTCTGACATACGGTAGTATGTTCAGCGGAGAAGACCTGCTCATCTACTTTTTCCGAAGCAACCCTGACCGCCGCCGGATGCAGCCCGGGCTGTCGTGTCGATTTTGCTCTTTCCCACACGCATACACGACCGGTGCAAGTAGCGTCAGGTCTAGGAGATTTTACCGCGATATGATATACTACAAATGACAAGCAGTAATAATGGAGGAAGTTTGGTCTAGCAGAGCGCAAAACGGGGGTCAATCAAGAAAATAAAGATGAGGGGCAGCCAGATAAAAACCGCTTTCAGCTCGCGACTGCGACTCGCGATCGCGAGAGGCGGTGGAAGCGCGTGGACCCCGTCCGTCCGTCCGCCCGCGCACCCATCAGCAGGTCCAGGGCGCGCGCGCGGGGCCGCGGAGGCCGTCGCGTCGTGTGGACTCGTGCATGGCGCGCGCTCCGCGATGAGCTGGAGGAGCTGCTGGAGGCAGAGAAGAAAAAAGACGATTCGCGCCGCGGTCGCCATCGCCGTGGAGGCGCGCCAGCCGTGGCGCGGACCGGGACGGCGGGGACAGACAGCGACCGACGACCGGGCCCGCGCGCCCTTTTTTTAATTTTTTTTTTATTTTTAAATTTTTGGGTCGGACTCCTGGCCTGCGTGCATGCAATGCAGCAGCCGCTCGGCTAGCGAGCCGAGCGCGTGCCCGGTCGGGCGCGGCGCGCTCTGGCTGTCAAGCGTCAACTAGTGCAGCCGTGCGGGCAGGCAGTCATGCCATGAATGGCGACGGAGGGACGTCACGATTGGGGTCACTGTTGGATCATGTGAGGCGAAGCGGAGCCGCTGCCGAAAGAGATGAGAGGAGATGAGATGGAATCTGCGGTGCTGAAACAGGGGATTACCCAAAGACATGGCGGACCTGAGTGGGTTAAACTGTCGGGCCGGGGCACGATAGTCAAGATTGATTTGGCCCGGAAAAAGCGAAAGGTCGATACCATGCATGCAAATGCAACGGATCCCGTCAAGAGAAGCGGCTCGTACGTAACCCCGGTTATTATTTTATTAACTGGTCGGTCTAGAAAGTTCGTACTGATCAAATGGGGAAAAATGCTGACCCAATCGTCTGCACGACTCGTTATATGGGCGCCAAACATCATCACATACAGAAAAATAACTAGGCAGCACGACATTATATTATAATATACTTAGAAGAGTCTTTTTCGATAACTTATACGTAGAAGAGAGTCTTGACACTGTGCTAGACGACCTACTACCTCGACAGGCATGCCTGATTTCAGAAATTCAGAGAGTTTTGAGATCGTATAACAACGATCTGACTGGGAGAAATGGAACCACAACCCATACGCTGAAAAAAAAAATCACATTGTGTAGTGTTTACGTGTACGGTACAAAGCATTTGCGATTTCTCTTCTTTTGTTTGTTTCCTTTCCATGTGTTGCATGCAATGCAAAGAAGACGACACGGAAGGCAAAGGAACGAACACGCAGGTTACGTACTAGGTTAGAGGCATGTGCTGTGTGCAGCGCCAGGCAGTCCAGACCGCCAGAGCCAGGGACGATGTTCTGTTCTGTTGTGCGCACGCATACGGCACACGGAGCGCGTACTACGTGCCGCGGCTCTGGCAGAAGCGACACGCGACCACCTACCCCGTGCGCCGCCCCGGGGGCCCCGCACTGTCCCACGCGCGGTATCCTTTGTCCACAGACCACACACAGTCCACGACTCCACGGGCGCCCCCGCTGCCCGTGTTGCCGCCCGCCGCGGAAAAGTCGCCGCCTTCTTCCCGTGCCGGAGCATGAACGCCCAAGGCACCGGCACCCTTTTCACGCGGCGCGGCACGGCACGGCACGGCAGGAACGCCAAATGCATGCCATGCGCAGACGGAGCCGCGAGATCGATCGGCAGCAACGGCAAGCGCGCGCGCAGGCGCGGCCGGAACGCACGCAAGTGCTCAGTCCAGTAATAAAACGAGCCCCCAGGGGTTGTCGCCGTCCGTCCTCTCGCTCGCTGCCGCTGTGGGCTGCGCATATGGCGTCACCTCCTGTCCTCGTCTCCTCTCTCTCTCTCTCTCTCTCTCTCTCTGCCCTCTGGATATTAGCTGTCACCGAGGCCGATGCGTGCGGCCGAAAAAACAAAAGGGAAGGGAAAAAGGAGCCGCGGGAAAAGGCTTTCCTGGCCATGAAAAAAGCGGACGGAAGTGCTAGGCGCACGCACATCGGATCGGATACATCCATCCACACTCCACACGCGACCGAGGCGTTGTCTGTCACATATCGATGGGCATGCATCCATGCACTCCTCCTCCTCCCCCCCACGCTGCTTGTGTCTCGTCCTTGCCAAAGTTGTCATGCCTGAACCGGTACCAGTTGGTGTGCACAGCATCTCCTTTTCCCTTGTCCCTTTGCGCCACACCAGCACTAGCCCATGCCCGTCCGGGGGGCGGGAGGTGTACCTAACGATTTCGTGATAAGAAACCCCATTTCTTTCTTCGTTTTGTTTGTTTCCCGTCGTTAGCGCAGATAGAGTGGAGATATAATACTTTTCTTTGCCTTGTTATTATTATTACTACAAAATATACGTGTTCCAGATAATCTATCCACCCAGCCACCAAGGTAGTAGTAGTAGCCATAGCAGCAACTCTTCTCCTCTTCTTCTGTATATAAACGGTCAGGGGCCTCCCCCTCTCTTCCCTGATCGATCCCCAGATGTCCCCGGGCCTGCACGGCACCCATCCGTCCTTAAACCCTGCGTAAGCCTCGTCGTCTCTTCCCCTTCTTCCCCAAACACACAGGGCTCTTCTTCTCCTTCGGCAGCCTCTTCGTTCTTCTCCTCTTTGTGCCACGGCTAGCTCCGGCGGGTGCACGTACTCCCCGCTCTGCCGCTGTCGGTCGTTCGTTTCCCAGCCGGTGACCACACACACACACACACACGCAGCTCGTGCTCGTGCCGTCCGTCTCCACCGCAACCCGAGAACCCACCTGTGCTCGCTCTCCTTCCGCAATCCGGAAGCACTGGTCGCCGTCGCCGTCGATCCTGGTAAGAGCCTCTCCTCCGTCTCCGTGTCACTTCTTTTTAAGCGGGTAATCGTCTCCGGATAGTTCTTTCGATTGGTGTTGTTATGCATGCTCGTAGCTACATACTCCTACCAGCTTGTGTTGTGTATTATCTATCGATCGGCGGTGAGCTGAATACTACACCACCAGCTAGCCGCCGCCGCGCGCGCGCCGGTTAACCATGGCGACACGGCCTTTTCTTTGCCCGGCCGGTCTTTCAAAAAGGCCTTCGTTTTTTTGCCCCTTTGCTCGACCATGGCGGGCGGGGCGGCCTGCATAAGTGCAGGCATCAATCAGCCTCTGCCATGTTCATGCATGATCTTCTTGGGTTTCTTGTCTTCTCACCGACACGCACACGGCACACGCAGAGAGAGAAGGGTAGGCAGCTACTCCTGCATCGTAGAGATCGGCTGGCGCCGCGCAATGCGCGTCGTACGTGTCAGTACGCGCAGGCAGGCGGCGGCATGCGGCAGGCGGCGAGCGGGTCTCGGTCTCGGCTGGCTCTCGCGTCCTTTTTCCGCACAGCTGGCTCCCGGGTGGCTACGACGCTATACGTACGGCTATGGATATCGGCCTACGTCGGCGATCCGTTTTAATTAGACGTGCGATTAGTCTCTCTCTCTCTCTCTCTCTCTGTGTGCGCTAACGCGATTTTAATTTTGGCCTGCTGATGCCGATAATGGATGCGCTGCTAATGACGTCGCGACGAGGGCAGGACGACGACGCAGCGTATTAATTCAAGGCCAGCCTCCCCCTCCACTTTGGTTTAAAGGCTTCTGGCGGCACTCTTGATTGATTTCATTTCATTCGCATCGATCTATTTTATTTTTTTACTTTACTTGCTTCATTCACTAATTAAGCAGCTGACTGTATTATACTAGCACGTAGAAATAAATTAAACAGTGATGAGCGGTTTAGGTGAGGAGGGTGCAGTAAAGGAGGGGCCGATGGCAATATAAACGGTGCCTAGATTTGGTGCTCCGAACTGCAAACAACCTAGTGCTACTTGACAAAATCGTCAGTCAATCGAGAATGAATGGTTTGCTGCTACGGTGCTAGTGCTACCAGCGTGCATCATCGAAGGGGACACAGGCCCTTTGTCCTCTTTTACTTCCCAGAGTTTGTTGGTTCCACAACTGCATTTGTTTTTCTTAAATAAACAACAACAAGTTTGTTACTGGCAATATATAGCATGTATACAGTATAAAAGAGGAAGTGTACAAACTACTCAAGTACGAGTAGTAAGCATGATCCAAGAACTCATCAGAGTTCAGCACCTTCTTCTAGGCCCCCCCAAAAAAACACTGGAGTTTGTCCATGTAATAGAGGTTCCAGTAGCTCTACCCAAAATAATCCTTCCTAATTGATGTCTGGCTGTTCTCTCGTACAACTTCAAATGGCTGTACGTACAGTACAGTCCAAAACCTGTTCTCTCTGGTACCACCACCCCCACGGCACCACAGTACGCAGTCAATGGGCCTGCTTGTCTGAAACTCTCTCAATCAGAGCCCCCTGGAACGACGCCCAAATGGAAGAACGCTAGGGCAGTTGCACCAGCGTCGTCGCTAGCTAGCTCTAGCCGCCTGCCTAATGCCTAGTAGTAGCCTGACCAACAGCTGGCGCCTGCCTGTTGTCTTCCGCATGCGCCACAAGATGATGGGGCCCTGGCCCCGCGCTGCTAACTGGACTGTGTGTGTCCTGACGAGATACGCGTCTGTCTGTTTGATCACTGATCATTACGTAACGGCACCATCATATATGCTTGTAATGAAGGAGATGATGTAGACTTGCATATATATAATAATTTCGTGCTGCAAACGGTCGCTCTCGTTCATGTTCAGACGACATGATTATGATTTATGAGAGGTACAATCTGGTTTATGATATACATATAGTATACTGGTTTTATTATATCTAGCTATGCTAAGGACGGTTGTCAAGTAGTATTTAATCATTGAGTAGATTATCTTCATCACGCCGTACAGTGTGCTGTGCTCAATACTATACAAAGCACACAGTGGACAATTTTACCTGAAAGACTGACCCTTCAACTCCTAATGTCCTACAAGCATCTGGAGCCCTGAACTTACACGTTTCTAATGCTGATATGGATAAGGATTACCTTAGTTTATTTGCTCTGACCAATGATATGTCCTCCTGCCATTGTTTTAAGCTCAACTGGGAAGGAAAGGAAGACAAGGTCTCCGAACTCGCTAACTCTGCGCATCCTCGCAGTGCCTGCATGAGACCTTGTCTTCTCCAGTCCCAACCAATTTCTTTATGCTGGCAAAGGGACGAACCTTCGGAAAAGGTCCAAATGGCAGCACTGAATTTCGGAAGCAAACAAAATCTCCAATTAAAGGACGAGCAGTGTATATTATTATATATAAACTGAGAAGGTAGCTGGCCTTCTTCGGACTTGGAGGTGAAAGAGGGGGGCAGCGGTAGGACAGTTCTGATGTGCAGAATCTTGGAGTAGTGCGGCTGCCACCTTGCGCTCGCGTCCAAAGGTGAAGACAGAACAGGCTTTCTGGTGAACTAAAGAAGAAGCAAAATCCTTTTCATTTCGTGCACTGTTTGTTCTTGAAGTTAGGCCTTGTTTAGTTACATGTAAGTTTTTCCATCTTTTCATTTCACATCAATTGTTTGTTCTTTGGGAAATCACGTTTTACTGAAACCCTTAAATAAAAAAATAACTAATTACATAGACCTAGTCTTCTTGTCATGTCTCGTCGATCCTTTTTTTATTGTGTTATTAGTACTAAGTACTTTACACTGTCACTAGCTCAGGACCGGGCTTTTGAATGGAACGACAGTGATTTTCCATGAAACCGACATCTGAACCAACGGTACACAGCTGTAAAAGTCAGCTTTTTTTTACCCTAGCAGGAGCGAGGTGATTCGTCTGACCTACGCTTTTTTCCTCCTGGATTTCAGCAGGAAATCAGGGCGGGCAAGGAGGTAGTGTGAGCCGAGGGTGAAGAAGATGATGATGGCTGAGGTGGCCGCCAACCACAGCAAAAGGAACCACACCGACAACAGCTACTTCAGTGGCAAAGCCGCCGTCGCCGTCGCCGCCACCAGCTCAGAGGAGTTCCGAAGCATGTCCTCGAAGAAGCCGAGGAATACCAGCTCAAGAATGGCGCCCGTATCACCAAAGGTACGTACCCGTATGTTCCATGTCTCGTACATCTTCCATTTCCGTGGTGGTTGATTTGGCTGAAGTTTTCTTGCTACGATTGAGCAGGAGAAGAAGGACAAGATCGGCGAGAGAGTCGCAGCGCTCCAACAGCTAGTGTCACCGTTCGGAAAGGTAGTGTATTTTCAAAGTTTTCGCTGTATTCTTGCCGTCTTTGTCATCCGCGCAAGTGGAATTTCGTCTTGCAAGCGCTGCAATCAACTTTGCTTCTGTGGTTGCTGCAGACCGATACGGCTTCTGTTCTTCAGGAGGCCTCGGGGTACATCAAGTTCCTGCACCAGCAGCTCGAGGTATATTTCAGTGACCGCACATGGCAGTATGATCTTCAGTTTGCTTATCCTTCATTATTTCCGCTGATGGCAATGGCACCGATCTTTGCAGGTTCTGAGCTCCCCTTACATGCGTGCTCCTCCGGCTGCCGGCGCTACGCCTGAGGTGAGCTCTCCACATCCCTCGTCTCCACTGAATTCTGAATGCAAACCTGTAGAACATGCTAAGCTGAATTCTCGACCTGTAGAACATGCTAAGCTACTTTTTCAGTACTTTGTTCGTAAATAATAGAGGAGCAATACAAGATAGAATTCTGAACTTGCCCGAATTTGAGGGAAACAATACTCAAAGTCCATACACACATCATTTTATTATTTCGTGCAAGAAACCTAACACGAGATCATATCAATAATAACACCGGTACATCATGTTTGGCATGTGATCCAGGATCCCGAGCACTACAGCCTCCGGAACCGCGGGCTGTGCCTGGTGCCGGTGGACCTGACGCTGCAGCTGACCCAAAGCAATGGGGCCGACCTGTGGGCACCGGCGAACACGACCAGGCGCAGGTGAGGAGAAGCCTGTCGGCCTCGCCTGCTCTTCGCCAGGAGGAGCCGGCCTGGGCCTGGTCTGCCCGGAGGAAACCGCTCAAGTACTACTGCATCTGCATGTGCGCTGTGGAGTAGAATTTCCAAGCGTCTGACGGTCTGACCCGATTCGATCTCCTAACAAGAAACTAAGCAAAGCGTGTCCGTATCAGCCGCCCTGTATTATACTCCAGCGACCTGTCTGGTCTCTCTCTCCTTGTCGCCGTATATGTGTGATCAGCTGATCACAAATGGAAATGGCCCGGAACTGCGTCTCTGTGTGGCACTAGTACTATGTAACTATGTGTTTAGTGACATGTGAATTAGCAGTCTGTGGCTGTCAGCAAGTAAAGCGGCAGTTTAATGCCTGTTCCTTGAGATGCCTAGTGTTTACCGATTTCGCTTTGCCATGTGCATGCCTGCTGTATGTTCTCTCCCTCTCTGTCTTTCAGCTGTGCTGATTGCTGAAACTGAAACTGAAACTGAAACCGCACATTCAGGCAAGCAGAACCTAACTGCCGATGTGCTCGTTGGTCTATGAAGATGAAGACCGTGAGATCTTTCATGTTGAAAAATGGCGTGGAGCGTGAAGCTGGCCAGTGTTGAGATTGAGGCATGGAAAAAAAATCCTGAACATACAGAACTAGCAAGATTGGGCAAAGAAGAATACTGTCTCCCTGTCCTTCAAGCTGGAAGCATTGGTTTCTGAATTCTGATAAAAACGGGTTCTGAAAGCGCAGCGCAGAGGGTCCAATGTGGAGTCAGAACGGACATTCATGCATTTCTTTCAGAGGATGAATCCTACTATGCTACTTCAAGTTGAAGGTCAAGTCGTCCTTGATGCGTTTATTTTTCTTTCCACGTGCTGCCTTCGTACCAAAAGATATCATTGTCACTGTTCAAGGAGTCAACAGTTTCAACTTTAAATAATAAAAATCTATAAACAAATATTGGTCTCTCCATTCAGAGTTATAAGACGTTTTTGGCTTTTAGACAAGGAGCGCTGTCAATCGAGGCCATGTACAACGCAAAGATGCTTGGATTGGCGCTTAAAAAAAAGAAACTAATTTATTTTTCTACTAGCGTCCAATCCTACAATGGAGTAAATTAGTTTTCAATACTAATCTAGGTTGTAACCGTTAATTTTCATACGACGCCTATCGCGGACGCAAACTCAAGGTGTTAACCGTGGCGTAAAAAGGAATTGCATGCAAGCGCCGGTGCAATGCACTGTACGTGCTCAAGAGAGTCGTGGAACGGTGGAAGTTAGAATGATTGAAATCACTTCGTTCTGACTACACTGGTCAAAAAAAAAAAAAGAAAAAAAAAAAAGTGGTTCTGACGGGGCTCGCTCGAACAACGTTGGATCGAGAGCCGAAGCCCGTTACGATTGGGCTTTGCCATGAGCCCATGACCACTGCATGTCTGTCTGCATTTATACTCTACGTACAAAACATGTTTGATTTCTGTCACTGGACACTATAAAGCTCTCCAGTCTGGTGTTAGATGCGAAGCTTAATCAAAACAGAGCTACGTTTAATTTCTGTACCGATGCAACTATGCTACATTCATGGACGGCGACCGGGC
This sequence comes from Chrysopogon serrulatus, assembly GCA_015844335.1. Classification (NCBI taxonomy): domain Eukaryota; kingdom Viridiplantae; phylum Streptophyta; class Magnoliopsida; order Poales; family Poaceae; genus Chrysopogon; species Chrysopogon serrulatus. The sequence continues at coordinate 103,924 of JADLZL010005418.1, read as the reverse complement.
GGACCTAGCCTAACTCTGGGGTCCCACGCGTTATGGGGCTCGCCCTACATCTGCGCGACCGGGGAAGAAGGAAGCAACGCAGGCCACAATTTTGATCGGCAGCGGCAGGGGACCAACAGCGACTGTTCCCGAGTCCAAAGAATCCAACTTCATCATTCATCACGAATCAAAGTCAATTAGTGCACCGGATGTACTCTTGCCGTTGAAAAGAAAACGATCCCCCTATCTATTACTACTCCGTATTATTAAGGCTAATTAATTATAGCATCACATTGTTAAATCATAGATGGTTTATGCTCCGTCTATATAATTAATTATGCAATTAGTCTATATTTTATATTTTTAATTAGTACATCCGAATATTCGATGAGACAAGCAAGCAGAAACCAATCACCCTTTTTAATTTTTCATCGAGGGTCTTTTCACCTGTTGTCCCTGGAATAACGCATGTTAAGCGCTGTGTCAAATTTACGCGCTGTGTAAAGGAGGAGCAGAGATGGAGGATCAGCATATATGGTTCCAAATTCTCATCAAGCTCTAGCCTGCTGATATACGGCCTCAAAAACCACAGATCCGGACGGCACCACAGACAAATGGACCCTCAAACAAACCACAGGAAATCCCCGAGTCATAAAAATCAGGTGGACAAGTTCAGGGTTCAGGGGGTTCAGGCCTTGCTCCGTGTGTTGTCGTTTGTGTGAAAGAAATAATCCCCGTCTCCGGCCTGTGCCTGTCTGTCTGGCCGCCGCATTCAAGTCCGTTGGCCGTCCTGTTTCGGTGCTCGGCTTCTGATAGATGATCCCATGCTTTCGTCATCGTGCGGTCACGCTTGAAGCAGCGGAGCATGAACATACTAGTGCAACACTCCACTGCACAATATCACCGGACTGCGTCGTGTGGTTCCCAAATCCCAACAGCCTTGCTCCAAAAAAAAAAAAAAAAAAATCCCAACAGCCGGGAATTGTCTTTGTCTTCCTCTGTTGCTAAGGCCTTAGCGATAGGCATCATCTCAAGCTGCCAGCTCTCTACTTCAAGGCGCCAAAATATCGTGCTGTCTGCCAAGGGGCAAAGGAATGGCTGAAATCGAAGCACTCCGCCTGCAACACACGCTTTAGACATGTGTCATGTGTGCTGGCCCGCGGCAGGTTTTGCCATTTTTTCTTTCGAAGCAAAGCGGGTTGTGCCAAATGGAATGGCTATCCATCAGAAAATATCAGCGCTCCATGGCCACATGTCTCCCCAAATGTTGCATGACACAGCGCTCCATCCCCTGAAATTGTTTTAGAACGTCTGTTGGTCTTTAGTGTCAGCTTATTTGGCTACTACTAGTATGCTTTATCAAATTATCAAATGGAATTTTTTATCGAAAATAACATATACTTAAAATTATCAAATTTTTAAAATGTAGCATACTCCATAAAAATTCTAGATCCACCACTGCAGGAACACTCAAGTAATTTAGTTAGTGAGTAACTATTGTGTTTGGGCATTGTATAAACGCGTGGGTTACCTGAGTTTGTTAAACTTTGGTAGCAAAGCCTTCGGCTCGCCTCATGTAAGTTTAAACCGTTCCTACTTTAATATAAAGAAGTGTAGCTCTCCTACATAGAAAAGAGAAAAAAGTCATATAAGATGGGTAAGATTTTGAGTTACAACAAATTTAATCCCCTTCAATCCTTTTCTATCTCCAATTCAAACAAAATTGAACCAGTTTCAAGTATGTTCATAAATTTACATTTATGTGCTCATTGGCATTCGACTTGTTCACTTATCTTATCAGCTCAGCTAGTTAGAATAGTATTTTCTCTCAAAACAGATCAAATCGACTTGACTTTTAAATCCAGCCGAACAACGAATCAATCGTGCGACGCGTACGGATTCCCCCTGTCGACGACGGTCACGCCGTACCAAGGTACACTGGCGGACGAATGCATGCACATGGAAAAAAAATCCCCGCCCGAAACGGAGAACCAGGTCGCTACCGCGTACCGGTACCGTCTGTCCCGCTCTCGTGCAATGCAAGTGCAACCCAGCAACTTGGCAAGTGGCCACAATTTCCTCGTCTCCAATTTCCTTTCCACGGAACGGAAAGATCGCCTCGCCCATCCCTCCCCACGCGCGGCGCGGCGCCCATCAGCCCCACCTCCACACATGACACATCAGCCGATCAAATCAAAATCTTGGCGCCCGCGGTCCCGAGCAGATCCTCCCCCCCCGCGTGCCGCGTTAGCCGCCAAGCAACGAGCCGAGAGCGCCTCTCGTCCACACAGCCAGCCATCCCCGTCCGGCCGTCCGCCGCTGGCGCTGGTCCGGTCCGGGTCCCCATCCCCCCGCCCACACCCACCGCGTGCCGGGCCGGAGCGGGGCGTGGCGTGACGCGCGCTGCGCGATTTATACGCGCCAACCACGCGTGCTGCTCGCTGCTTTGCTTCCGAGCTGATTTTTTTAGGTGGCGGCATGAGGATCCAGTGCGACGCGTGCGAGGCCGCGGCGGCTGCGGTGGTGTGCTGCGCCGACGAGGCGGCGCTGTGCGCGCGCTGCGACGTCGAGATCCACGCCGCCAACAAGGTCGCCAGCAAGCACCAGCGGCTCCCGCTCGGCGACGGCGACGCCGGCGCTGGCGCCAGCGGCAGCAGCCTCCCGCGCTGCGACGTGTGCCAGGAGAAGCCGGCCTTCATCTTCTGCGTCGAGGACCGGGCGCTCTTCTGCCGCGACTGCGACGAGCCCATCCACGTCCCAGGCACGCTCTCCGGCAACCACCAGCGCTACCTCGCCACCGGCATCCGCGTCGGCTTCAGCTCCCTCTGCGGCGCCGGCGCCGGCGCTGAGGGCATCCCGCCGCCGCCGGCGACGCCCAAGGGCAGCAGCTCCAAGCCCGCGGCTGTCGTCAGCGCGCCGGCGGCGGCTGCCGGAGCCACCAAGACGACGACGGCCAAGGACACGCTGCCGCAGGAGGTGCCGTCGTCGCCGTTCCTGCCACCGTCCGGCTGGGCCGTCGAGGACCTCCTGCAGCTGTCGGACTACGAATCCAGCGACAAGGCAAGGACCTAACCATCGAAAACCTTTTTTTTCTGTTCTTGTTGATGATGATTGACAGTGAGGACTGGAAGAAATCTATCAACTGTTTCACGTTCTTGCTCAATTTTTCATCTGTTTTTTGTGTTCGCATCTGCAGAAAGACTCGCCTCTTGGGTTCAAGGAGCTGGAGTGGTTCGCGGACATCGACCTGTTCCACGCCCACCCGCCGGCCAAAACCACGACGGCGGAGGTCCCCGAGTTCTTCGCCTCGCCGCAGCCAGCGAGCAACGCCGGCGGGTTCTACAAGGCGAACGGAGTAGCGCGCCAGAGCAAGAAGCCACGGCTGGAGGTGCCAGAGGACGACGAGGACTACTTCATCGTCCCTGATCTTGGCTGAGACGGGAGGTCTTTGCGTGACGATTCTCCTGTCATGTGATGTGTGTGTATGCAAAATATGTATGTAATGCCATCATGAGATGCACTGACGCTTACGTTGGACATATGTCTGTAATATAAGGCGGGGCCATACTTTCAGCCTGATAAATGAGATCGGTTTGAACGTTTGATGTATGAGATGAATTCACTTGGTTGCATCATCTGAACATTTGTGTCGCCTGAACAAGGTCAGATTAACAAATACGTTGATTAGCAGAGACACGTTTGCCAATGGAGTAAAAATGCAATGTAGAGATATACATTCGGAAGCACCTGAACATTCGATAATTTGTTCTTTCATACAATCTGTGTGCAGTTTATTTCAGTCACAAGCCACCAGAGTATAAATTATTACTGGGAGGTCAGCCGGCACTACGCACAATCTAGCTCCAGTAAAAGAAATATGAATAAGAGAACCAAATGAAGCAATACTAATTTTGTGTGGGTGGATACTCGCATATCTTCAAGGCTTTAGGGGGGGAACTTACAAAGGATGGCTTCAGCTAACATCATGATTTCAACAAAAGCATGATACCATAAGAATCAGCTCGATGACACATCAAAGTTATCAGTCAACAAATTCAAATGACCCCACTGAATTCCAGTTATATTATGATCACTGTAAAACGATAGTGACCAAAATTTCGAGGGTTCGCCCTTATCACTAGACGATCATAAATTTTTTCAGAAGATGCCATTAAAACTGCACAAAATACTTTTCGCAGTGAATATAAATATGAAGATCACCATATACAAGTCCCAAACTTTTACCTTTTCTTCAACAATGAACTAGCTCTCAGAAAGATTTTATCAATCTCATCGAGCTCTGACACTTTCAGTTCTTTTGAAGGTGAATCAGCCTTATCTGAAAGTGAAGCGATCTTCCGTAGATGCTCCTCGAAATCATCTGGTTCATTATCATTTTTTTCTGAGGGAAACTTATCCAGCCTATCGAGATATAAGGGCTGATCCTTGTTGTCCTCTTCCTGCTCCTCTGATTCTGTCTCAAAAAGGTCAGAGAGATCCTCAGACTCTGAAAATGACAAAGACTCCGAAGCTGAGTCGTCCTCAACCTCAGAACTTTCATCCTCTAACCTCTTGGATCCCTCTACACTTCCTGAAAGGAGATCAGATACTGTTTTGCTAGGAACTGAACTACAAGGTTCTTTTCTCGCTGGCATACTGTTTGTATTGTGTGAAATTGAAGCAACATGTTTCCCTACACTTTGTCCTTTATGCTCTCCAGCTAACTTCATCTGCGCATGAAGATCTTCAAGCTCCTGCTCAAGCCTGGGAATGTACCGCCTCAGAGCTCTCAGCTTTTCCATATATTTGGATTTATCCAGTGCCTAATTGAAAATTTCAAAATAATAAATATGATGAACAAAAGAACAACCTTTAGACTTTAGAGAGAAAAAATGACAACTATTTGTCTATGCTTTAATATTATTAATTTAAACCTCAAAATATCCTTGCCTCTAACTAGATAAAATTGGCTGGATATATTTCTGATTCTTTAATACAGTGACATTGATAGATAACTTGTTGAAATAAATCACATAAATTTACGAAAAGCCTTACCGTGGCTCATATTACTTGAACTTCTTGGAACTGTCCTATTACTATTGTTCTATTAATGTTTTGCACCCAACTATAACATACATCCTATGGTAAAGATGTAGATATGTTTTTCCTTGCACTATGATGCCAGAAGATGTACCTTTTTTCTAGAGAGTGAAACTTTTGGAGACATGATTTCTGGTGGTGGCTGTGCATAGTTTTTCCCTCTGTACATAATAATTGTGTTCCCATCTTGAATGTCAAGCACAATCCCACCACTTAGTCGGGCTAACTCAGTGGCAATTTCCTTGACCTCCTCTGGTGTGAATGTTTTCACAATTACCTGGAGAGTTTGATGCTTTTTCCAATGCAAGTGCATGTTCAAGATCACTCCCTGGTAAATTCCACGTCTTCCAACAGGCACATAGTTTTTACATTTTTGTCCCATCTTGAGGAAATAGAAGTGTTCTTCAGGTGTAAGCACCTCGGGGTCATGTGTAGGTTCTGATGGATCTTCTGGTTCAATTTTTTTCAGTGCTGCAACAAGCCGCTCTTCCTTCTTTCCAGCCTTATGGAAAATCCAAGAAAACATACAATACACTCAGGGTAGAGTGATTATGAATGATAGGCGATAAGTAGTAGTTTCTTGCTAGAGTGAAGGTTCAATAAATGCCAAAGGATTTGTAAGATCCAAACCTTGTACTTGTTGCTTTATTTTAATACAAAATCTCACTGTGGGGATCTCCCCCACAGTCTTTTCGGTAAAAACAAAAAAACAAACGCCAAAGGATGAATAGGAACATTGGAGATCAAGCTACCTCACATGAACGTAAGCAAACTTTAATTTTTTATTTTAAAGAATCACTGTTATCAAATCAAATAGGTATGGAGGTAATGGCAATGCAACTTACTAGCTTCAGTTTGTACAAAATCTTCTCCTCCGCAGTCATTCTTTGAATCTCCCTTTTCTTTTTCCATCTCAAGGATTTCAAAAATTTTGTTACTGCCCTCCTTCCTTTCAGCTTTTTCCTCTTGGGTTTTGGTTCACTAGAATCATCAACTGGTACAGACACTCCTGGACTTTGTTGAGGCTCCACAGTAGCCTGATTTCCACTATTGACTGATCGACTTGTATGGATACAATGGTAGGCTTGAATGTTACAGCTTTGCAACCAACTGAAGGACCCAGCATCTCGGTTGAAAACCTTGTGGAAAGTATAACTAGAACAGAATCAGAGCAGGCAAAACAAGAAAACTGCAGAATCGTGGAATTGCTTCAATAGTGAACTGGTACACCACTGAGGATCAGAATATGTTCATGGGTATGGGTGTGCACAGACAGAGATAAACTATACGTAGACCACAAATGTAAAAACGTGGATGAAAGCATTAAACTGTGCTTCCCCTCTTCGGCATTTCAACAAACACTTGATCCAACTATGCCCCGGGGAGGCTCTATCATTCCATCGCAGACCAATGCACAGGAGCAATCGAAAGAAAAATCTAGATATAGTGACATCTTCATCATCAGTTCACTAAATTTGCATTGACCACCTAAAGCAATAATCAGGGCAGGAGGACCAATGGGGTTTGTCTGACTCTTACGATGGTGAGCTGGGCAGATGCGTTAGCAGCTCCAGCGCCCCGTGGGAAGACGCCAAGCTCCCACCGTAATACGATGGGAAAAGCGAGCGAGACCGTGGTGCCTGTCGCTGCAGCAACCTTGTGTGCCGCCGGAGCAGGAAGAGACGGCTGGCCATCACCGGGAAGCACCGAACGAAGTAGGGAGCGAGTGAGAGAGAGAGATAGAGAAACCACGTCGGCGCCTTGTACCGAAGCGTGCGGAAGTTCTAGGCGCTAAGCCGCCGGCGGGGAGGCGGGAGTACCACCGACGCCGACCGCGTGGGGGCTCCTGCGCTGGGCGGCGCGAGCGTGCGGGGGCATTGGCTGGCACATTGCGGCGCGAGAATTCTGCGGGAGCGGAGTGGGGAGCGCTTCTGGGTGACAACGGGGACGACGCCTCGGGCTCTCTCAGTCGTGTGGGCCGTGCAAAAAAGCCCGCGGCTGTCTACAGGCCCATCCTCCCAGGCCGAGGATCAACTGAGGCCTGAGGAGGACTTCCTGGGCCCAAACAACTCTGTTTCCGTCTCTCGTTTGGTAGGAGTGAGACACCGGTAAATTTCTCTTCAAAAAAAAGAGACACTAGTTCCACTAAAAAAAGACACTGCTAAACTGTTTTTATTTGATTGAATGATGAAACGGATAAGTAATTAAAATGTGATTGACTAGCTCAATCTCTGAGAATTGGATTAGAGGATCCATCCCTTTGATGGCTCCAGTACGCTGCTGGCAGTTACTAAAAACAGGAGGATCGATCACGTCTGGAGAGACAGGCAAGGCATGACAAAACATGCCAACAGGATTGGGTTATACTAGTAGTCAGTAGTCACGAATCTTACATCTGACATGTGAGCGAGATAGATAAAAGTCGTGCAATGCAGATTTTACTTGACTGCTGGCCTGCGTTACACGGCAGTACGGCACCTCGTTTTAATTACCAGGCAGTTCATACAGCTGGAGGAAGCGAAGATGATGGATCTTATCAGAGAGGCGACGTTCCATGGGTTAATTTTTCATGGGTATGTTAATAATGGACAAAAATCATTACCCTGACGGTCGTTTTATAAATCAAAAAAAAAAGAACGTCGTCGAAGACCTCAAACCGAGACCATCTCCTGACCGGGTTGACCATCACCTCCTGCCCCTAGAAGTGAACCTCGTTAATTTCTACAAACTTCTCCTAGAGAATGCTATGTCAGTATGTCTTGAGATCTTTTCTCCACACCTTTTTCATGCCATAGTCAGGTTCGTCAACACAGTGTTTGATCTCTCGGCTCGCATTAGCAACGTTCAACCGGTGAGTTAATCAATGTGAGCTAGTCACGTATGAAGTGTTTGCCTTTTCAGCTGCTAAGTTGCTACCCAAAACCGCGTCTCACAACTTTCTGCAGTAGGGATTCCTAGATATTGCGTATTAATTGTTTTTTTTACATCTTGCGTTTCACCAAAGCAAAATAATTAAATTTTAAGAAAAGCAAAATAGTTCACTTTTATGACAATTGATGACCTAAAAGTTGTTCAAAAGCACTAACTCGAAATTGATAAGCTAAGGTATAGCGAGATGAAAAATTATTAGTATTGTATTTATATCCTACTAAAATGTTTCATGGATAATATTCATCGTCCAATTATATTGGTTTGCTAGGATCTGAACAAACACTTACTATCTATTAATCTGTAAGCTAAGGTATAGCGAGATGAAAAATTATTAGTATTGTATTTATATCCTACTAAAATGTTTCATGGATAATATTCATCGTCCAATTATATTGGTTTGCTAGGATCTGAACAAACACTTACTATCTATTAATCTGCATATTTAAATACACTGACTTTGGTTGCTAGTTATTAATCAAGGCAATGCAATTGCAGACGAATACGAAATTCAAGTCCAGCGGCAACATTAATTATTCTAGCGATATTTCATAACACGATAATATATTTAGGCCCACAAGTGAAACACATGACATAAGCATGACCCACCGGTACTCCACTATACTAGTTTTTCTTGCTCTCCTGCTCCTTCCGTCCAACAGCAACTCCGGCAACAAATGCAGCAACACCTACACCTACTACCGCAGCCATTGGTGCTACCTTGTTCCTAGTGGCTCTTTTCAGCTTGTCATATCCCCTGGACAGCACGCCGATGGCATATCCTCTAGAGAACATGCCAACAGAAGTGTTAGACCGTGCCTTGGTCCTCATTAGCTGCTCATACAAAGCAGATTTCTGAAACAAAAGATATCACAAAAATCAGCATGCTTCCACAATTAATAATGAAATGAGAATGTAGTCGACTAGTCATGTTGAATGTCATCAAAAGAAAGTTTTTTTTTCCCTTGGTAGGCAACAAGACTTCACTTGCAACACAAGTTACATAAGCCGTTGAAATTTGACAAGGGAGTCAGATTTACTCCCTTAAAATATCACTATCATAAGAGTGCACAGTACACCGAACTAGCTAAGACTATGGGGATGTTTGAGTCAGCCCCGCTCCACATTTTTCAGCCCTGCTCTTATTTCAGTTTACTTGACACCCTAAGTCTACAATATCGAATCAATCGCTGTTTTTTCTTAGAAGTTTTACGAAAGCGGACAGTAGTGTTTCTGTGTAAGCAGCCACTTCATATATGCCTTCCACATCAGACTCCCTCTCCCTCTCCAACTCTTCTATTTGCTGACGGAATTGACACACACGCCTCCACCTACAGCATCTCCCCACTCACGTGAAAAATGCAAAAATTACCATCGCTATATGATGATGGCATTGCTGTTATCCACAACAGCCAGTGCACTCTGGACCAAAGTAATTATAGTGACAAGCAACCTCCTCCAGCAGCCTTTCTAACCTCCATGGAAGGGAAACAACCCGATGCTGCCTCTGATTCCATCACCTCTGGCAAGGCGAGCACTAGCATAGCCGCTGCATCCATGAAAGCATCCTGCAACATATCTGCCGGTATAGAAGGTGTAGTCTCTCAGTACCAAATCTCATTCAGGGCCAGTGCATGCTGGTACATTTTTTTCGCGACCGGGATGTGCCCATTTTTCAGCATGCTGGTACATAGCCTAGCATCACCGCCTCCACGGCTGTTGCATTCATCCTTCTTGCTAATACCCAGTCCTGTTTGATGGAATGTGGATTCCTCATGGTACAATTCCTGCTAACTGTACTACCACACAGACCAGGAGAGAGAGAGAGAAAGATGGGGGGAGCTACAGGTGTAGAAGGGCAACAGGCATGGCAATGTCACTTTCCTCACTGACAGACTACTAAGAAACTATCTTACAGTGCTTATTGATGTGGTATTAGGAACTTGGGGACTTAAGTTAGACCAAAAGATAGTTTTGAGGGGTTATTATGTGGAAACCTGTACTACTTCAGGTTAGTAAAATGGACCTTTCCGATTTGATGACATAAAACCATTCAAACCCAAAGTTGAAATATATGCAGTAAAATTTGAGGAGGGATGGGATAACCCACAAGTATAAAAGTATAACAGGCCCTCGACTTGAAAGCAAGCACTAGCAATGATACTGACTAGTTAGAAGAACATATATATCCCACCTGGCCACTTAGTAAAATTTTGTAAGCAATATCCTACCCATGCTGCCAATGGACAATGATCCTACATCAAGAGATGCGAAGGGAATAGCACAAGCACAAAACTGAAGGACTATTTCAATAAATGTAGCAGCATCTGTATTGTTGGCACCATATAACAAAAATACAATTGGGTTTTTGCAGTTGTCCATAAAAACTGTCTGAAAGGGGTCAATGTGCTTTGTGAGGCTGGGGACACTACATAGAAAAATTCCAAACACAAAACATATTGGACTGCAGAAGTTTTCAATTTCAAATAAAGCAACTCAAATGTATTAAAGTATTATGAAACTCTGAGCAGGCAATTTTACACATTAAACGTTCAAGAGTTTTTTTTTTAAAAAAAGATTTGGAGAAATTGGAGTCAAAAGTGATACAGAAAAAGGCAATGGGTGTAGTGCACGTGTTTATTTTCCTTCTCATGAAATTGAAAACCAAGAAAGGAAAGTGCTTGCAAACTAACCTGGGCATATGAAGAAAGGGAGTAGGTGAGGTTCCGAGAAGCTGCACAATGGATATCACCTATGTACTCATCCCATATTTTGAGAGCAACAGAGTCATCAAGGAAGTGGAACCGCACCTTCTCTGCCTCAACCTGTACCTTATGCAGTGCCTCAGGCACTCGCTGACGTATCTTTCCTGCTTGACTGCAATGCCATTTGTGCTCCTCCGCGCTCATACCACTCTCAAGATCATAACCCTGTACATGAAGGAGATTGTCATTACTGAAAAACAAAGCACCCCGAAAATTCATAATTGTTTGAAATATTCGCAAGAGCATCTTACCAGTTCTTTATTGTTGCCATTGATTTTGCTTGTGCCTGCAAAAAGTTGCAAGTAAAAGACAGATTAGCGCTGCAGCAATAAGAAATATGTACTCAATAAAAACATTCATGCTACAATTATACAACTTACATAATCCATAATCTATATTAGTCCACATTAGAGTTTGAAAGGATTCTAACCTTGATAACTTAAAAGCACAGTTTGAATCACAACCAAGGTTTTAGATGAATCAAAAGAATAGATAGCATAATAAAATCAACCACCACAGCAGTATTATCTGCCTATTAGCACAATGCAAGCAGTCTGCAAACAAGGGTCATCGACAATAAGTATAATAAATAGTTTCTTCTGGGGGTGGGGGTTTAGGCCGTGGCCCTAACTTAAGAAAGCTAAGTACCACGGATGGGGAAGGCCAGATATAATTTAGCTGTTAACTTCAGTTACTAGTCTTCACCCTAGTGCTTATTGTACATGCCAACAGTTGCGAATGTTACAAAAGGAATTATAGAGAGCCATGCCATGAGACGAGAAGCACCACCAAACTTCTCATGTATCCCACGCAGGGAGCCCATGTAACCCTTGCCTGACTGCATCACTGTCTGTTTCATGAAACCCTCAAGTGGCTGCTGCACTGTTTGCTTGATGAACCCCTCGACTGATTGCTTCACTGTGTGTTCCTTCACAACCCATGGGCTTGTGGATAGAATCTGCTCCTTGTAAATTTCTCTTACAGGTAGAGCCTGCAATTAAAAAGAAATACATTTTAGTTTGGAAACATATAATCCATTTTAGTTAACAGAACTCAATCAAAATGGCTAACAATACACTGGCATTTTCCTTTTCGTTTAGCAGACAGATATCAAATCCATTTTAGTTTTATTCAGGAAATTTGTACAGTATGAAGATTACAGCAACTGCAAAGAAGATGGCAAATCATGGGATGAAATTTATTTTATTGATGCATGCATACCCACAAGTTGCCAAAGTTAAGGCTAACAGATGAACCTTACCTGCTTAACAAGAAGAACTCCAGTCTCTTGTGCTTGGATTGAGCACACTTTTGCAAGATTCCGTAACTTTGTTCGGTTATAGTAATGATTCATGAGTGCCTATAAATAATGCAAAAAAAGAAGATAATTTACACACACAGAAAAAGAACAACGTCATACGGAAGGTACAACTTATCATGGAACTTGCCAACCAATCAGAGCAATCCAGCCTTTTCTCCAGTGCAGAAGCCAGCTCTGCATTGATACTCTCCAAAGCTACATTTTCAGACTGTAAATTTGAAAACAATAAGGCCAAGTTTGGAAACATATAACATACCCCCACCCCTCCAAAAGAAAAAGTGTAGCAGGAGGTAGGGCATCGAGGGAAATAGAGTTCATTTTCCACTCCAATCCTGTACCAAGATGACATAAATTTTACTCAAAACAAGCCCAAAATGTGCGTAGTGTAAGCTTGCACATTCACATCATATATATCACAAATGAAAAATACGAAAATTGTAATGTTGAAGTTTTAAGTTCAAAATTTGGGCATCCAAATCCGAGGTACCCCTAGGCCTAGTCAGGGCAAAACAAAAATTTGCAAAGTTCGAGAAGTTTTAATTAGGACAAATTGAAAACAACTGACACTTTGGAACAGGGGTAATAGGGGCCCACATGATAAGCAGCGGTTCCATCTATCGGCTCAGTGAAAGTTCAAGAGACATTGAAAAATATATCACCATGGACAAAAAAAATTCCGATCTTTTTGTGGAAATTAGGGACAAAACTGTGTGTCTAGCTTCCATTGGGATGAAACAAGCAAATATCTGACAAGACAGCTATAATTGGCACCAGTGGGGAGAAGCACTTCACTGATAAACAGCAGAAAAATGCACTGCTTGGCTGCTAGTTTCAACTTATTTCAGCCAACAGGCCCAAGAATCTGCATTTGGTAATGTACATTGTTCATGCTAGATGGGGAAAACCAACATTTGGTAATGCACATTGTTCATGCAGCTTAACTTGGTGGAACAATAACACTTTATCCAGTCCACATGATCCTTAAAATTGGACCCATTTTTATTTTTGATTGATCCGGGTATTAACAAACCAAATGTAATTCAAGCCTCCTACAATCCCAGAGGTTCTTTTTTGGAAGAATTAAAATTAAGCTACCAGAGATCATTTATCTTTCAAGAATGCAAGATGGAACAGACAGATAGAGGGTATCTAACTTTCAAGTCTATTTTGCCATCTTTAGATCAGCAGCATATTAGCATAAATGCTTCAAACTGTAAGAAATATAAACAGAAATATGTCCTAAAGAATTGAAAAGATTCAAAACTATACCTTATCTATGGAACCATGGTGTATATTACCCGTCTCCTGTTCCTTCATAAAGTCCATGTGGCTCTGTGAGAAGAAAGTAGTTGTGTTACTTGGTCAAATTGAGCATTCATCTTGGATGGGTCGGCGGGTGGAGAAGGGGAGGGGGTATGGTAACAGGAACCTTCAAACCACGTTTTAGTTCCCCAGCTAGCAGTTCAGACCAACCAGTTGAAGATTTTAGCCATTCTACAGCTTTCTTAGGATCATGGCTTAACTGCAGTAATATGAACTAATTGTGTAAAATTTCAATGCAGTAGAACATAAAGTGATCAGTGATCGACTACACTGGCAGGAACCTGATTAATGTCGAGCTTCAGAAGACCTTTGCGGTATGCATAATATCTCTGAGTATAATGCAATTTCTGCAGCTGTGACTCTTTATTCTGGAAAAGAAAACAAAAAAATTGTAGAGATGTGCACAGGTATTCAGAAGAAAGTATGCTGCCAGAACTAAGAAGAAACTTCAGATGGATTGCAACAGAAACACAAGGAGAATTTTAACTCAGACATGCTTAAGAGCATAGCACTAACAGAATGATGTCAAAACACGAGGCCCACTTTTATTGGCATTATTAAATTAAAAAAATATAGCACGCATATTGGCCAACACATTTCCTTTTTTTCATCCCTTGGTAGTACGTAACAACATGATTTTATTAATTATATTTCATTAGTACGTTCAATGCCATGCCCTTACGTTGCTGAGTAAGTTTCTGTCTTCAATACACGATATTTCATTTGGATTAGCTCCATTTGACAAGCCCTTTACATTGCTAATTTATGCCCTTAATTTCATTTTTCTTTGTTTACAGAGTGTACCAAATATTTGGTTCTTTCAGGCATCCATCCATTTGATGAGCAGCTGCAATATAATGAGGTATAGTCATTCACTTGGCCCTGCTCATCATGTTTAACCTTTTGTGAAGACATCAATTATCAATACAATGGAAGGGAAGGCCCGGTGTGCATTGGCCAGGTGTGCATTCAGTCTCTACGTCTTACTACAAGTGTGATTTTTATTTGCTTGCTTCGATGTGTACTCTTCATAAACAAAAAAAAAAAGCATCGCAAACAAGATAAAATAAACTTGTGGCAGTCTTTATAACGATGCTGACTATCCAGCAATGAAACAGCAGAGGTTACTTCTAACCCCTCTTTAGCAAAATAGCAACCCACAATTGAACATCTGGCAAATAGTATATTCAAGTATGGTCATGAGACCTTAGTCGTCCATGTGCCTAGATGGCCGATCAACCATGTATACATATAGGTAAATATATGCAAAGTTGTAAACATGATCGTAGATTGGTAAATAGAAGAGCCAAATAAAGCAAGCAGCCAAGAACAGATTGACATGTAATCATCTATGTCATGAATCAATGATCAAGCTGATTTCTTGGGCTGCTAGTGGGCTAAATTCTTCCCACCATAAAAATTTCTTGTGCTGGTCCAACTAGTCCAGATGATCTGATCAGGCAACAAATCATGATTAGTCATCAATTAGCCAGACGACTAGTTTTCTAGTCAAGGTATCGCATCGAGTCCCATGTTGCGATAAGGATGACTAATCACGATTAGTTCTCCAATCTAATAACAATGGTAGACAAGACAATGGAAACCATGCATTCTTTAGATTCTTGCTACCAATACTAACCTTCTTGTAATCATCAATCAAACTACTCTGATCGCCTGCAGATACAGAAGAAGTTGAGTTGCTGTCAACACCATCTTCCTTGCTTGTAGAATCATCAATGAAATGCTGCAGAATTAAAGTGTCATCAGTTTAACATAGAATAGGATATGATTAGATAAGAAGAACAGGTAAAGAAAAGGGATAAAATACAAAAGACACTCATGGAATTTCAAAAGTAAACAACCTGTACAAGCTATCACCTTCTCATTGTTTTTGCTTTTTTTTTGGGTGGTGCATTTGCACCCCCTATACATAACTTACCTTCGCCCAGGATATGGTAGCACATGAATTCTGGACTGGAAACATCGATTTTTGGGCATTTGGACTATAGACTAAACCCCTCTGCAGGTTGGACTCATTGTGATAACACAGAGAATTAACAAAGTTAACCTTTCCTTTGGGGGAACGTATGCAGTGCAAACTAACTTCCCATGAAAACCTGTGTAAACTACGGCAAAAAAGTTGTCTAAATTTACCAAAAAAATCACACATGTAGATGATACGATGATACACAATCTTGCAAAAATATCTTATCTAAACTCGACTTCATTTGTGAGATATAAAAATAATAAATTTCAAGCGAGAAAGCTATCCAAATGATTTGTTAAAAATTTGTGTATCATCATATCATCTACATGTGTGATTTTTTTGGTAAATTTAAACAACTTTTTTACTATAGTTTGTACAGGTTTTCACAGGAAGTTAGTTTGCACTGCATATGTTCCCTTCCTTTGGAGCTTTCAAATAACTATGATAATTTCAAATAACTTTTGGAAGCTATAATCAGATAGCATCATTGCACAGGGGGTAGAACTAGTAATCCGTGTATACCAAGACATGCACTTGGAGTTAAAAGGTACCAGAAATGAGTGAGAGAAATAGTGGATACTGACATGACTGTCATCATGAAACATTATGTGATTAAACCAGTAATCGTTTCGAAATCTCTCTCCATCTTGAAGGGTGAATGCGACCAGATCAACCTGTGCACCCACAAGATAACAAGTCATGAGATCGGAGTCGAGGTGGGGTTGATTCGCTGTTAGCAATTCGAGAGAAGCATACAGGGTATTTGGACGCAAAAACCAGTTCGGTTGCAAAGATTTTGAAAGCTTGCTCTCGGAATTGCATATATGCTTCAAAGCGCTGGTTGGAGGAGAGGACACGGCGCCGCACATCACCGTCACGAAACAGGCCAGTCGATAGGGTAAGGAGACCAACCCCGCCCACCATAAGAGGCCCTTGAATCTCATGAATTCCGTGTCGGTCGACCGCTCCTCTTGCCTTACTGTTGATTGAATAACTATCTGCTCCAACCATTCTATCTCCGCGTCTCCCGGCGGCGGCCGATTAGGTCAGATCTCGGCGCTAATCGACGTCGGCTCCCGTCATACGGTGGCAAGACTCGCAATGGCGTTTGAACGCAGTGGAAGTCCAGGGTCGAGGGGGTTCGTGGATTAGGGCACGGTGGAGCGCAAACGGGGAGGGGTAAAGGTGGCGAGTGGGAAGGGAAAAGTGTATTGGGATTTGGGAATTTAAAGGGGGCGGCGGCGCGTAACGGGGCGCATACCGGGCCGCACACCACCGTGTGGGGTAAAGGAGGCTGGGCAAGTTATAAAACCTAAGCATCTTCAACAGTTTTCCATATCAGTTACAATTCTTATTTTTTAGTAAAAATAGAAAAAATCTTTTCCAACAGTTCCTCATCTCAAATTGTCATTTATCCCAAGTTAAAAAAAGAGCCTCCGCGCACCCATATATGCGCGCTTGACTCCACGTGCATCCTACCATATTAGAAAAGATGAAAGGGTATAAAAATAATTTTATTTCTGTCTTAGGGTTCCTGATGTAAGTTTTCAAAAGGTGGAAGGATATAAGCATAATTTTGTTTCTGTCTCAGGGTTCCTGATGTAAATTTAGTCTGGGTTTGGCAACTGAATTATGCCAAACTATTGGAGATGAGCTTTTTTTCACTTGCCATACATTTTAGAGAGTTGTCAAATCACAAGATTTGCTAAGTAAATTTTGACAAACTCTTGAAGATGCTCTTAGCAATTGCAAGTGGCAGTAAACCGGCTGAAAGGTGGAAGAGAGAGAGTATGGAACAGGTGTTTTCTGAAACGCCAGTTTGAAGCAAGCAGGATGTGCCTAGCTGTACTCCCATAGGTTGTTATCTTGCTGGGCTCCCTCCTCATTGCTTGCATACGATGTTGCAAAGCTACTGCTGCTCCCTACCGTATGCCAGCCATGGTAGAGTCTATTTTGTCGGCTAGCGGGCTGCATCATTACCCTTGCTCTAAAATTTAACTACACCCTATAAACTTTTTTAGCATAATTTAACAGGTGTTTTGTCGTTTCATTTCAGTTAGAACTTAGAAGCAAAGATTCAAAAGTTAAAAAAAGTCAAACTAAAAAGAGGGAAAAACATAGACGAGAAGATAAAAACAGAGACATGAAGGGAGAAAGAAAAAGGTGGCGACAATAGCAGTCTTAAGTCGCTTTGAATCACTTCTAAGAGTTTCTCTGTGCTGCGCGCTTTGTTGTTCAAGACTCGTTTGTGTCGCTCCTTCCCAATATACCAAATGGTGTAGGTTATAGTTGTAATTATAATTGTAGTCTGATTTTTTGTCATTGCCCAGATCAACTCCTAGACTGAGTTTCTTCCACCAGTCCTTGAAATTTACCACCCGTTTCATCCGACGAGGTTGGAGAGGTCGCCGATTCACGGAAGGGAGAGTCGCAGAAGGGGAGTTTGATCTTTGTGATAGATCCGTGGGATTCGCCAACAAGACAACAGAGGGAGCTGTCGGCCCCTAATTTTTAGGGTCCACTGTGCATCATATGTCAGTCCCCTGGATCGAAGAGTCGACACGCACAAGTACACAAGATTGATATCAAAAAGCATACTTTTATTGCTAATGGGAAAACATGATACATTGTTCGGGTTTACATAGCTTGGGCCACTGGCCTTATAGCATATATCAGAGTTTTGAGACAGCGGTTCTATATTATCATGGCTCCATTCCTACAGGCAACCTGGAGTGCGGACAAAACCCTAGCTATTCCTATATCACGAACATCGTAGTCCTAAGCGTAGTCCTAGCGTAGCATCTTCATGTAGTCGTGCAGCTCTGTCTTCATGTATCCTTCGGCGTCCTATCCTCGCGTAGCTCCAAAGTAGTCCATCCCGGTGTAGGCTCTTGAACGGCTTCATCCTCGGATATACTCCTACAGCCTTCCCCGCCTAAAAACATAGGGAGAAGGGGGGGTTGAGTACATACGCATTTCTCGGCAAGCCCTAACTTTGGGTGGATGGAGGTTAAATGTGCAAGTAGTTATAATTATAGGTTAGGCCCCGGTAGGGTATTCACCATCCTCACCAGCCCCCGAATTAAGTTATGGTTACCAAATCATTAATACGCCTTACCGCATTATCCATTGTTGTTGTAGTCTAATCATAGCGTCTCATCCCGGCATCCGCCCATTCCAAGGACGTGGCTATTCGAATAGATTCAAGTAAAACTCTGCAGAGGTCGCACAAATTTCCCCACATGATAGACGTAGTCCGACACCATCGTCATGGCTTAGACAGCCTAACGAGAACTCGTGCCCGATAGTATGCGACCTTAGATATCCATATGAATCCACTACGGCGCTCGGGGGTTGGAAACACACATCACATATCACAAGGGAGACACCATGTCTCAATTCTCAAAATATATAAGGGCTCGAACACGGCCAAAAATCTCGAGGGCTTAACGTGGAGGATCACATAGCAACCACGTCCCAACCAGGCCATGGAAGATCACACAAAGATCCATGCCTTCTCCCCGCTCTACCGCTTTGCCTACACCGGCCCCTAAGTGGAAACATACTTCAACCTAATGGGGTGTGAGATCCAAATTTCTACCCATATAGGCATGTGGTCTGTATGCAATGTCACACATGGATGAATAAGAGACTATGAACCGGTCCTTAGGGGTGACTAAAACAGGTATCTCCGACAGGATATCCTTCGCAGTAATATCCGCCAAGTAATCTACACCTAGATTACCCCTACCCGTTTCAAGTCATAGCATATATAGTCACTTTATCTTATTATCTCATTATCACATTATCACATTAGCTCATTATCACTTATTGCATTATCTCATCATAAATATTTATATGATCTTTATCAAAGGGTCGTTATATAAGTAGGATAGAAGGATGGTAGGAAGGTGGAAATTAGGACTTGCCTCCGCTCGCTGACGAGTATATCCAAGGGTCTTGATTCCTTCGCTTCTGTCTCTAGTGTCTTGGTGTAGCGGTACTTCGTCTTGGTGTAGTAGTAATCCATCAGAGTCTTGATATCACTGTGCTTCAGGGATCCGTCGAGTCCTTGTACGTCTTCTAGTCTACGCGATCTATTGCTTGACAAACAAAAGAGCAAAACCAAACAATGCATACACAACAAGCATAACTAAGCAAGCACGATCAACCAAAACAAGGAGGGGGATCCTAACGGGGTCGGTTGTAGGTGATAGATAAGTTTATCCTAATTCTATCATTACTATGTGAACTTGGAGTAAGAGGTAGGTGAAGGTTATCTATCCAATAAGATGGCTCCTACGGGCTGGGTTAATGTGGTGTGGTTATCTATGGAAAACCAGACCGTATTATTACCCTTTACTCTTATGTGAACCTGAAAAGAGAAAGTTTGACCAAGTCATCATAGCCAGCTTGGCCTACGTCTATAGGTCCACTAGGGTTTGGCGGGGTTAGCTAGTTGGGTTTACGTGGGGATAGGGTCTAGGTGGTTAGGTACGGGCATACATACTTGTATACTCGTACGTAGAGTTTGGGCTATGGATAGGTGGTGGCTGAGGTTAGTGGCACGTATGCGTATACATATATGTCTAGGGTTTGGTTAGTGACGCATACGCACATGCATATGTATGCGCCCAGGGTTAGGTTAGGATGAAGGGGTGGAGGGTAAGATTAGCTATACATAGGTATATGCCCGAGTATATATATAATTGTATATACCGGACTTATCATGTATGTGTGTGCGTATATATGGAGTTAGTTAAGGGTTATGACTAGGATTAACTATGGCGGTGCGGAGTTAGTCACATGGGGCGTGTCCGGGTATCGGACATGTCCGTGCGTGCGTGTATATAAGTGAAACTATTTTTGGTGATTGGGTACAGACATGTCGGAGTATATGATATGTCACCGAAACCTACTCACCCTAATAGATAGGTGGTTAGCTAACACTACAGATGATTATTACTACGGTTAGCATTTATATTAATAATCTAGCAGTTAGCACTAATTATAAAAGAAAGAGAGAAGCAAACAATATTACTAGAATTTAAATAGGCACCAAAAATAGAAGCAATGATGTGGATAAATAGGATATGATTTTAGAATAATTTTGGTGGTGGAATTTCTGGAATCGAAGTTGGGATGGAGGAGGTATGAATTTTCCAAAGTTTAAATATAGAGAGAGAAATTGGAATATACTTTGGAATTATTTCTGAAAAATGAATAATGGGAAATGAGTGGGAAAAGGTTGGGTAGGATCTGGGGTGTACCTAGTTTATTTACAAATTTTCTGGGAATTTTCCGGGCAACGGAAAATGGATTTTCACTCCTCCGGGTACACTGTTCGGGTACGCGTAGCGTTTTCTATTTGGCTGACGCGCGGGGTCCAGCTGGTGGGTGTGGCCTGCCGGTACTGTGCTGTGCATGTTCCACATCCTGGTCTTCACGTGGAGGAGGGGGAGGGTGCAGGGCCCACGTGGCGAGGTGGCGTGCTCTTATTGGCCATGCGATGTGGAGTGGGGTGTCGACATTTCTCTGCTGCTCGCTTGCCTCTGTCCGTGCGTGGAAGAAAGAAAAGGGAGAAGAGGGAGGTGTGGGACCCGCAGGGGAGGTGGTGGCATGCAGCTATTGGTGGGAGCGGCATTGGATGCCCATCATCCTCATCCCATCGTTCTGCTCGGCACAGAAGAAAGGAGCGAGAGAGAGAGAGAGAGAGAGAGAGAGGGAGAGATGGAGCACGGGGAGCAACGGCGCTGGGCACCGGTGTGCTCTGTGCCGGCCCTTCTGTGCTGGCTGGTAAAGAGAAGGGAGGAGGAGAAGGAACGGTGAGGCGGGCGTCGAGCGTGCAGAGCGTCGGCGTGCTGCTAGTCTTCCTCTGCTTAGCCGATGGAGGAGGAATAGGGAAGAACGGAGGGAGCAGAGCGTCGGCAATGGCGGCGCGCGGTGGCCGGCTGCCGGCGTTTTACTCCGGCGAGGCGTGGGGCAGGGGCAGTGCGACGGCGAGCTTGGCCGCGACGGCAGAGGCGAGCGCGGCAGTGGCTTCCCGTGCTCGCGTTCCCTCGTCTTCATCCGAGAGGGAGAAGACAGCGGCGTGAGAGCAGAGCGCGACGACGAAGGAGAAGAAGAAGCGAGGAGCTCGGGAGAGGAGAAGCAACTAAAGCCCGAGCTCGAGGTGATGCTCGACGTTGGCCATGGTCGAGCTATTTATAGGCGCGAGTAGGTCGGTTCGCCGGAAAATATCCGACGGTCGCGACAACACAGTAGGGCGGTTGGCAAAATATTCCGGCCATGGCTCACGTGTTTGAGGAGGAAGACGACACGGTATTCTCGCCGTCTCGAGGTAGAAGATGATGATGACGAGCGGGACCCGCGTGTAAGAGAGAAGGGGATGCTGTTGCGCCGTTGTTGGGCCGAGCGGCCTGGCTGGCCTAGGTGGGAGCAGGGGGAGGGGAAAAGAGAGGAAGAGGGCTGGGCCATGGTGCAGGCCGAAAGGAGAGAGGAAAGAACGAGCCCGCGATCCCTTTTTCAATTATAAATTCCTTTTCTAATTCCCAGCAATTAAACTAGGGGCTTATTTGATTTGGAATTTAATTGGAGAATGGAGATTTGGTTTGGAATATTTCAAGGGAAGATCAAGGATAGTTTTAAAGGGGAAATGATCATGGAATTTTGGGAAGGAGTGTCAAGGGATTATGGAGAGAGATCAAGGGGGAATTATTCGGTGCCAAAATAAATTCTGGAAAGCAAACACTCAATCAACAATCATGGCAAGCATGTCATCCAAACAATCAAGCACATGATTAAAATGCTTACGGTGAATTTTAATGCAAGGGTTTTAGAAAAGATTTTAAAATATGGTTTTACGGGAAATAAACGAATCAAGTTTTAATTTGTTGTAAATTATAAAAAGTTTAAATTTTTAGTGATTTTTAAAATGATGCAAAAACACGGGTGTTACAGGAGCCGCGCAGCTAATCAGGTTGAAGAGGGTCCGCCGTTGGGTAGAGGAGCCGCTGTCGCATTTTAGTAATTTGAGAGGACAGAGAAATGAGATAGGGTTAAGGGATATTTATATAAGAAAGAAAAATAATGAGGTATGGCATCATGATTGTGGATAATCCTTCTACATTTG
Source organism: Chrysopogon serrulatus (assembly GCA_015844335.1). Taxonomy (NCBI): domain Eukaryota; kingdom Viridiplantae; phylum Streptophyta; class Magnoliopsida; order Poales; family Poaceae; genus Chrysopogon; species Chrysopogon serrulatus. Next base: position 81,389 of record JADLZL010005418.1, on the reverse strand, counting down.
CAGGGTGCTAAGTTGACCGCTATTTTATAGTTTTAGTACTATTATCATATATGCTCGTGCGTTACAATGGAGCATACAACTTATTACATTGTTTGTTGCAAAGATCTTTAAAACCTCTCTCTTAGCCGATCCATATAGTAGTTACATCTTTATTATTAATACATGATTCACTTATCTCTTTTACAAAGTTGTTTAGTTCCTGTATCTAAGTTGGTTGAGTTGACCGTCCGTTTCTTCTTTCTCTCCTACACTTAGCATTTAACCTACTCACAGCTTGTTATTGTACTTGCTTTGTTAATGCCTTGACGTTGACAAATGGAAAAGCAAAATCCAAAACGTCGCAGCCTGGTACTCCACCCAAGACTCTTGGGAAGGCACCGATTGAAGCTTGACCTTTGAACCGGCAATCAAATCTGGGGGAGTTGAAACCTTGTCGTGGTCATACGCCTGAAATGCTCTCACGATTCAAGTAAAGTGGAGTCAATGTAAACGTCCGTGTCAAGCAGCCTTGACTCAGAGGACACTCGCGCCGCTGACCAATCGGGTAGTACCATACCAGAGCGGGCTGGAAACAGAGCGGGCTGGAAAGAAGACGGATTCGTCGCGTCAGAGGAAGCAAAACCGCACTGACCAACCCAACAGGAACAAAAAGGCCCGAGGTGATTTATAGCCATGCCTGGTCAACCAGGAGAGCATGCCCGGCGCCGGCGGCCACCGCCGCTCCGTCAGAAGGTTGACGCGCGGCAGCCGGCACCCAGTCCGGCTCGCGCGGGCGACCAAGTCAAGTGTTTTTGTCAGTTGTCACGTCCCCATGACGATCCAGCAGGCCAGACCTCAGACCGAGCACAAAGCTACGCAATTCTTGTCTTCTTCATTCTGCCGGACACGCCCCGACGCGCTGCCTGGTGGCGAAGGCCGAGCGGGCCGCGCGGCCGGCACGCGCGCGCTGGAGACCTGCATCGCGTCGCGTCGCGTCGCGCGGGCCGTGGCGTGGGCATGTGGGCGCGGCGCGCGAGGGGCTAACCGAGTAACCGCTCACATGGCATCGGCACGCCCCCGCGCGCGGACGGTTGGTTTCGCGCGGATGGATGGCCCGGCTTGCGGTCCCCGGCGCCGTCCTATTGGTGTGGGTGCTCGGTGTCGACCTGCCGGCCGGTGGCCGAGAGGGGTGGATAATGGAGGGGCGCCGCGGCGGACACGGACAGCGTGTGCGCGCTGGATGGCACGCGGTGACATTCACAGCCAGGAAGCACGAGCGTGGATGGTACGCTGCCGCGCGCCGGGAGCCCAGGATGGGGCAGGTTTCTCGGCCAGGGGATTACGGAGGATCTCGTCGCTTTTCTGGTTCGGATCCCAGTGATTCCACTCCACCCTAGTATGGCCTAGGGACTAAGGTCGGAAAACATCTAAATTGTTTTCTACTTCTACATTTTGAATATAAAAACAAAAAACGAAAATGATAAAGCCGGACACGAAAACGAACGCGAACTTATGAAATATCGCGAATTTCAAAAAAGAAACAATTTGAGCGGATTTATGTTGAACACTGTCGATATACGAAAACTCAATACGGAATACCAACCTATAGGACGAAGTGCATAACTAAGTATATGCATGATCAAGTTCAAGTGCATATAATAATTAACAAGTGCAAGATCCTTGGTCTTGGTATTTAAGAGAATAGCTAACACATAAGTACAAATCCGGAACAAGCTGTGTGGTAAGCAGCAATTGGGTTACATGACATGTGTAGTTGGCTAAATTCGGTTTAAACCGAATTTTGAATTCGGAATATTTCAAATTAAAAGTAGAAAAAGTAGAAAACGGTTGAAAAAATATCTAAACCATTATCTACTTTTACATTTAAAATATAGAACTTCTGAAATACGAAAGTGAAAACAATAAAGCCGGACAAAAAAATACATATTCGATCGGATTAAATATAGAAAACGATGCGGTTTGCGAGACTATCCCTGTACCCGTTCCGTTGAGATTGAAGAGTCCAAACCCCGTTGCTCGTCGTGACGCGTTCGTGCAAACCACAATTCACAAGCCTAATAAGCCAAGCAGCGCGCGTGTTGCTTGTGAGAGGGAAAAAGAATTTCTTGGATGGAATGGAATGGAACAGTGCCGTTTTTCTCAAGTCATTGCTTGTCCCTCTTTCGATTGCAGTAGCGTGCTAACAGGTAGTAGCAACAAGATTCTGACGACATGTTCTGCAATCAGCAATTCAGCATGCATATTGTCTTCTTGCTCATGGTCATGGGCCATGCATGCAGTCTGCAGACTGGAGGAATGCTTGGCAGTTGCCATGAGCCCCATGGTAGAAGAAGAAAGCCCTGAATAAAAGAGGGGAAATTAACCTTGTCCCCGAGCAATTCTTACGAACAACCAACACAATACAATACTAATATTGTAATTAGCAAGCCCATCAATTCTACTGTAGTAATAACGAACAAAGCAACAAAAGAAGGTGGAACAGCATGGTTACGGAGCTTCCCTTCGCTCCAAGCAATAATATCTACAGGTTCTAGTACGGATCGAGCATGCAGACGCAGATGCAGATGCCGTGCACGGCGCCGCATGGCCAGGTGCAGGACGGAGGCGCCGGCCGGTCACCCGAGCGTGGCGAGCCCGCCGGCGCGCATCATCTGGCGGAACTCGTGGAAGTCGACCCTGCCGTCGCCGTCGCGGTCGACGTGGCCGATCATGCGCCGGCACTCCTCCGCGGTGCGGCCCTGCTTCAGGCCCAGCGACGACAGCACCGCGCCGAGCTCGTCCACGGTGATGTACCCGTCGCCGTTGGCGTCGAACACCCGGAACGCCTCCCGCATGTCCTCGTCCTCCTCCTCGCCAGCTCCCTCCTCTCCGGCGCCGTTGCCGGTGGCGCCGTCGCCGCCGGCCATGATGGTGCGGTAGAGCTCCCCGAACTCCTCCACGTCCACGCACCCGTCGCCGTTGGCGTCGATGCGCGCGATCATGGCCGCCAGCTCGTCGCCCGGCACGGACATGCCCAGCTTGCCCAGCGACTCCTCCAGCTCCTCCCGCGTGATGCGCCCGTCGCCGTTCTTGTCGAACAGCTCGAACACGCGCGCCAGCTCCGCCGAGTCGGCCTTGCCGCCGCTGCTCCCGTTCTTCCCCGCTTGCTGCTGCTGCTGCTGCTGCTGTGCGGACGACGACGACGACGACGACATCTTCTCGGGAGAAGGCGGCGTGGAGGGTGCGTTGGTGGTGGGCGTGGGCGTCGCGGGGCTCTCGCGGCCACTCGGAAGGATGGATGAGGGGAGATATGAGAGGAGGCCGCGCGGCAGGAGGGGGAGCTTAACGAGAGGGGAGGACGATAGCATGGTGGGCGGAACACCGTGTGGGCTTGCCTTGCCTGCTGGAGGTGGTGTGCTACAGCTACAAGTAAAGGTTTCCCATCTCCATGGGCCATGGACCATGGTTGTATTTATATCACAATTAATCAGCTTGTTCAACTTTGTTTTATTTCTTATTCTTACAGAAAGGATCAAAGGAATCAGTAGACTTTTACCTGTATGTCAGAAGAGCCGATGCATTCAGCAGGAACTTTTTTTTTGTTTCCACATGATGAGTTGACTTTGTGATAAAAGTATGGTTAGAGTCTCTTATAGTAATATCGCGTAGATGCTCTATATTACCCACAAAAAAAGGGTGTAAACACGACATGTTTGGCTCTATTCGCCGGGATGTAAGGGGTGTTGCACTTTGCAGACGAAGAGCAAGATGAGTTTCACTTTCATGTGAAAACCCACAATGAAACAGACGGAAAGGGTTACTGACTTGTGATGGATGTACGATTGTACTTTGCCGGAGTCGAGTTTCGCTACGAAAGCATGTGGCAACGTTGAAATTCGCTGACGAAAATGGTACCATTGCCCTTTTATGTCTTTGTCCCTTAACAAACGCTCCTACTACTAGTTTTTTCTGAGCGGCGTAGAAGTATTTGCTGTGAATATTTCCTCGTACTTGTTGCCACGTTGAAATTCGCTGAACCAAACATATTATATATAGGAGTGCCAAGACAAAAAAAAAAAAAAAAAAAAAGAAATCACAGCTATTTGCCCTACCAGACTTTTTTTTTTTTTTTTTCAAAACAAAACCTTATCACACAACACAACCGACAATTTTATTCTTATAGCTATTAAAAGACTTGCCGCCACGTTCATGTTTTTCGAAATACATACAGGCAACCAAAAGAGCACTGGAAATGCTAACCCCCTCGATTCCCCGATGTCATCAGCTAAAGAAAGATCTGGGGATACAATTTCAGCTTGAAAATGCACTAGTAGCTGCCCACCTTTTAGCCTAATTTCCCATTTACAAATGGTCCATCTCCGCACGTCTCCAAATGAAAACGGTAAGAAAAACTGAAGCTTGGCAGTTGGCACACCATTTACGTTTTCTATCTGAAGGAACAGGACGGCAGGTGGGGCCCCCCATCATGATGCGTGCCGCGTGCGGGACGCGTTTTTGCAGCTTGCAGGTAGTTGGTCTGCACTCTTTAAATCCAAGTTAAGGCGCCGTTGGTGTGGGAAAGAAAAAAAAGAGAGAGGAATTGCACTGAGAACTACAGGTCAACTGAAAGCGCGTCGAGCGTCATCGACTATCAAACTGCCACGGCCGGCCTCACGGGACCGTCGGGTGCGGATCTCGGTCGTCGATCGCTGCCGGCACGGTCGCCGTCGGATCGGGCATGGGCGGCCGCCCGCGCGACAGGTGGCCACGTAAACTCACGTGGGGCCCCGTGCGGGCGACAATGGCCGATGCGTAGCGGCAGGTCAGCCTGCGATGGCGGGTTGGTGACTGGAGAGTGAGTGATGACAGGCGAGAGAGCTTCACTAATCTCACTGGATTGCGGTTGCAGCTATATTTTGGGATTCCGTCGTGGGAGGCTTCAGATTGAAGTGGGCGGCAGCGGCACTCGGCTGGACGTGAGCTGGGGTGCGCGTGCATGGACTTCACGGCTTCGTAGATTAGTCCCCCGTGCCCAGAATCTCTTGGACATCGCGGATTAGCATAATATAGGAGATGCCGGTACACGATTCCCGCATCGAAGTCGTTGCATTATTGCATGTGCAGCGTTCAGTAGCAGTGTAGAATTCTCAGAGGCAGGCGAGCACTGGTTGTGTGGTCCGCTGATGATGCCGGATACTTAAATTCTCTGTAGCTGCGCGGAGACAGCAGCCTACCAAATTAACACAGCGACAAGAACTTTGACGAGAGTGCTCACACTGAAGTGGATACGTAGTGGATACCAATGGAACAGTATGACCAGCCTTTTTACACCGGGGTTGCTACAGTCATAAGACCACCGCGAAGTCAAGTCCCGGATATGCCTGTCACGCGCAGAGTCCAAGCAGTAAGCACACGTCGTGCTGCGTACAAGGGGAATGTATGGCCAGTTGGCCAGACATTGCCCAATCGAATATGATATGATATGACACAACAGCACGACTTGTTTTGTTCTAGCTCAGGGAGTTGCAAAATTGAGCCTTTCCTTATCAGCAACCCAACAATGTAAAATTTTTCCTGTACATGATGGATCACGCCAAACGAACTACAGTATATGTACAAGGTAAGTCCTATGGAAAAACAATCTCACGCACCAGAGGAAAATTGGCAAAACCGGAGGATCTGTTGTAGAAAACCGGGCACCTTCCAATCCATCTAATAGCCCCAAAACTGCAGAATTGCACCAACTACCCGCCACCTTTTGTCTGAAGCAACCTTGCAGGGCATTAATCCTCAGGAGGTCCAGGATTACACCAATTGGCTCATCACCGCACGGCCACACCCATCTGAAGGCAACAAGGGTGTAACGTTTGCAACAACCGCCTTACCGTGTATGCACGGGAGCCAACATGCATGATTGCAATGCTGTGTGCCTTCACATGTTCGAACAGCAAACGTTGGTTTCACCTTTAAGTTCGAAAGACACTGGTAACCACAGACCTGGCTCATTCTGAAAAGAATGGATTTATAATATGACGGAAACTAATACCAGATAAATAAAGATTCTACACAAGCAATGTAGACAAAAAGTTACCCTTTTTTTATGCGAAGCCAGAACCTGAAAACAAATCGACTAAAGACTTGGGAGGGCCGGTGGTGGTCAGCTCCAGATCGTAGGATTTTTGAATTGTGAACATATTGCCTCAGACAGGAACTTTGTTAGACCCTCTCTTTCAACATCCTTCTCCTTTTTAAAATCAAGATGCCGAACCTGACGCATGCCACAAAGGGAGAATCGATCAGAACTTTCTCCGCACTTAGAATAGTTATTGGAGGTTTGTACAGCAATAAGCAAATACCAAATTTCTTTCATTCCAATTTCTAAATGATCATCTTTTTTATGTATCTAGGAGACACTATTTCATAAGATAGTTTCTGCCTCCCATCTTTATATTAGAATAACAGCAAGAAACATGGAAGTTGTCTAATATTTTTCAGATGCCTCAAACAGAGTTCCTGTGAACACGTGATACAAGTACTACTCGCAATTTTATCATTATAATCCTAGTCAAGCAGATGAATTCAGTGCTGTTGAAATTGGTCATGCAAACTCAACATACTAAAAAAGTTCTGCTAGATAGGAAGTACAGTTGAGATATAGACAGATATGAAATGCTTTTAGAAGTTCATACAGTAGAAACAAACAGCACACATGTAATAAAATGCTTTGTATTTTTTTAATACATAGTTGAAACAGAAAAAACAAAATACAGTGGCGGCTTTAATGCATTTACCTTCACAACATCTGTTTGTGACAGACCTGATTCAGTGATAAATGCGAGACATTTAATGTCATGATCACTGGCATATTCATACTGTTCTTGAAGACTTGGATCTTCCTGAGGAACAAACTGAGCCTGAAAACAGTAAATCCATCATTAGTGATTGTAATAGCTTCAGTCTCCACACTAACCTTTGCCCATGATCCTTATAGAACCTACCTTTATGTTAGCTTTCCAAAGCTCTGCAACAAGTTCCATGCGTTCAGTTAACAGACCGCCACCACCCCTTGAACAGACAAGTACACTGATGCTAGGTTCAATCCTGAAGGCAACATAAGTGATTTTATAAGTTAAGTTATTCTTTTAGATCATAGATCACATAAATTATTAGAGTGTTTAGAATCAGTGACATCAGAGGGGGATTCATAATTCAGATGACCTGGACAGTAATCTTCGCAGCCCCAGATCAGATGAAGGATTGTTAGGAAGAAATTTCTCAAGTGCAATGCTCACACCAACAGCACCTGGGGGTTTAGATTTCTGCACAGGTTATATCAAATATACAATTAAAATAATGAAATCATGGACAATATCTCTCTATTTTCTTTTCACGAAACAAAAGGTATTTCTGTGATAAAACAGCAGCAGCATTAACAATATATCTTCCTTGGACAAGTATGGGATAATATACAGCGCCTGAAAGAGGTCACTATACAGTTACAAAGTAAAATTTTTGTGGCATCTATATGTAGTTATTTGTTAAGATAAATGGTTCAATGCATCCTTTAATATACGGGAGGCATCAAGTAAAACATACATATGGCTTATCCCAAGCTTGTTCCACCAACCGATCATATCGTCCACCAACTGCCAGCAACTTTTCATGGAAACCCGGTCCATGATTACCTTCTTTTGAGTATACCTGAGTTGTGTTGAGATGGGATAAATTGAATGTGCATATCAAGAAATATGTAAATTTCAAAGGAGCAAAGCATCTGCACTAATAAAAGGAAAGCATAGCAAATGTGAAGAATATTGCAAAAGATCCCCTAATAGAATGCTCTGCATATACACCAACTATTATTTCTTATGACTGAAGACTGAACTAGGAAAACCTAGAGAATGCAAAGAACCTAGCAATATCTTGTTTTCTATTCTTTTCCAACTATATTTATTCTCAATAAACTAAAACAAGGAATACATATGACATTAGAATGCTACGGTTAACCTCCATAATGAGCAACAAAACAGGGTTCTCTCCCTGTCTCCCAAGTGTGTTCTATAAAAAGTTGCACAACAATTTAAGGGAGGTAAGGTTACAGTATTTCACCTGGAAAAACAAATCTGTATAGTAACATTCTGAGGGAGGCATGAGTACATCAATAGTAGTAATTGGTGGTTCTACCGACCATACTCTCAAACATCTCAGAAGCGCAGATAGATCATCAAGAGCCTTGCAAGCAGATTTATCTACAACAAGAAACACACAGTAGCAACAATTAAAGATTCCCAGCTTTAGCAGCTAATAAAACAAAGATTAAGAACCCATACCATAAAACAGTGTCCCTCTTAATCTAGCAAGTACTAGATCTGCAGAGCCACAAAACCGCTGATCTGCTTTATGTAGCTTCTCAACAACTTCTTCAGAAAGACGAAGATCCTGGAACATTTCATAAACCAGCCAATGTCATCATTCATCAAAACTATTTAGTGAAATTCTAAATAATCACTAAATGATGTTCATATGCTGATATGCATAATAATCTAGCACAACCACTTTCATAGAAACAAAAAAGATTCCCAAGTAAAAGCATTTACAACACCAGAAGCACAGTTCTACATGTCCAAATTGAATCCTTTACTTGGCCACTGGTAAACAAGACAGGTTGGGCACAGAGAAGCAAGCACCTTTATCTAACGAGAAACACAAAAGAAAACTTCCCAAGTGTGTTAACTGCAATTTCCATATTGCAGTGCTATCAAGGAGGCTCTTACCCACCCCCCCCCCCCCCCCCCACCAAAAAAAAAAAAAAACAGCTACAAAGGTACTCCTTTGATATTGCATTCTAATGTAACTCTATAAATAATGCTTCTTTTACCTGTAAAAGTTGCCCCCTAATCAAACTCCACTGTGACTTGCGGTCAGCCTCATTTGGCCAATATTGAACAAGAGTTGAAGACAGAAACTGAAACAGTAAATAAAATATCAGCTAACTGAAGACAAATTGGAAAAATTTCAGAAACAGGTAAGACAATCACACCTCAGCAACATTTTGTCTTCGATCCTGAGAAACACCTGCCCAAGAGCAAATTGCTTCAGCAAGTTTACCGTGATTCAGGCGTATCACTAGTGTCTTGGAATCATAAAAACGGGTCCCAAGGTCCAAAGCCACCTATCATCGCATGGATACAGAGTTATTTTTTAACATTAAAATGGACCATCCAAGATAATTGTCTCCTTACAAATGATTTTGTACAAGATAAACTATAACCAAAATTATAGCAAGAACATAGTTGCAGAGTGGAGGCACAAGATGGGGTGCCATGTGGAGATATGCTACCTTGATGATTTCAGCCTCTGGAATTGGTGAAGTACCGCCAATAATGTCGAAATCACCCTAACAGGGTATCAACATTACGTTTCAGAAGGATTTCTTCAATTATTTCAGGAGCGAAAGAATAGAAGGTGGGGGTGCAAAGTATAAAAACTGTTGAGTTTCAATGGAAATTCTGTCTATATAAAGAATTTACCTGAAGAAAACGATAAGGAGTTGAATGGCCAACAGCTCTTCTATGAACCCATGATATTTCATAACGCTTGAATGATGATGTCTGCAGATGAATTTGTGAGCAAGTAGGGAAAGAGACAAGAAACAGAGCAAACTGGTGTCAATTATATTCCAGAAAATCCCAAAACTGTGGCTCTGGCTGGTTGACCTAACCTTGATGTTGGAATTTCTGATAATTTCATTATTGGGCATAACCCTAGACCATATAGTTTCATACATGGGCCTCATGGGCTTAGCCTCATGGGCCTAATACACACATACCCAACACCCCCGCAGTCTGAACTACCGGGCGCAAATGGAGTTGCAGACTGACATGAAAAGAAGCACATACACACGAGCCCCCCCATAGACGCAACTAGCCACGGGTGATGTTGAGGCTGGAGCGAAACTCGGTGAAGGTCGAGGACGGGAGGCCCTTTGTGAAGATGTCGGCGAACTGGGAGGTGGTTGGTACGTGAAGGACCCCACACTCGCCGATGGCGCACGGACAAAGTGAAGGTCGATCTCGACATGCTTGGTCCGTTGGTGCTGAACGGGGTTGGTGGAGAGGTAGACCGCACTGACGTTGTCGCAGTAGACCAGCGTGCTTCGGTGGAGAGGGGGCTGTGGAGCTCGCCAAGGAGCCGGGCGGAGCCGGGGAGGTCTCAGCCACGCCGTTGGCGACAATACTCAGCCTCAAAGATCGAGCGGGAGGCCACGGTTGGCGCTTTTGGACGACCAGACACCAAAGTTGCCGCCCAAGAAGACAAAGTAGCCGGAGGTGGAGCGCCGAGTGTCCGACAGCCGCCCCAATCGGCGTCCGTGTAGACAACCATCTCGGTGGAGGAAGACCGCCGATGGAGGAGCAAGCCGTAGTCAACAGTACCCCTGAGGTAGCGAAGGAGACGCTTGAGAGCAGTGAGGTGGGGCTCCCGGGGATCATGCATATGGAGACATAGCTGCTGAACTGCATAGGTGATGTCCAGCCGGGTGAAGGTGAGGTAATCGGGTGCTCCAAAGAAGACTCCGATATGCGGTGGGATCTCCACTGGGGTGCCCTCGGTCTCGGACAGCTTGCCCCGGTGTCAACCGGAGTGGAGCAGGTTTGCGGTCAGTCATCCCAGCTCGCTCCAGATATCAAGAGTGTACGCCTCTCCGGTGAAGAAGTAGCCCTGCAGGTGAGGCTCAACAAAGGACCCCGAGGAAGTGGTGGAGCACACCCGGATCCTTCATGGCGAACTCCCCGCTGAAGTGAGGAGATGATGCGGCGTAGTAGTGACTCACCGGAGGCTCGTGGAGGACAATATCATCAACATAGAGCAGCAGTACGCGGTCTCAGCTCCATGGTGATAGATAAACAAAGGACGTGTCGGACTTGGCCTCCACGAACCCCGCGGTCGATGGGAAAGCAAAGAAACCGGTGGTTCCACGCCCGGGGAGCCTCGCTTGAGGCCGTAAAGAGACCCGTTGAGCCGGCAGACCATATCGTGGCGAGAAGAATCCACAAACCCCGCCGGCCGACCGCAGTAAACCGTCTCGGTGAGAAGACCATGCGTAAAAAGCATTCTTCACGCCCAAATGATGCACGGGCCAGAGCGAGTGAGAGCCCGCTGAGAGCACCGCGGCGGACGGTGGCCGGCTTGACCACGGGCCGAAGGTCTCATCATAGTCGACCCCTGGGCGTTGAGTGAAGCCCCTGAGAACCCAAATGAGCCTTGTACCTCTCAAGAGTACCATCAGCCCGGGCGCTTGTCCGTCCATCCACTTGCCGGTGACGACATTGGAGCCCTACGGACGGGCACCGTGATCCCACGCCCTGGTTGGCGAGGAGTGCCGCAGCATTCTCTTCCATCGCTGGGCGCCAAAGGAGGGTCGGACAAGGCCTCGCGGACGGAAGAGGGTATTGGAGAGACCGCGAGTCCCCTGACATCGCCGCAAAGAGCCCGGGTTGCGCAGGTACCGCCACGTGTCGCGCCACCATATGGTGAACATGACGCGGTGGCGGTGAAGAAGCGGTGGTGGTACACCGGGCGCCGCGACACGGGCAGCCGGGGGCCGCGGGGCGGGCGGAGTCGGTGTCGCCGGGCGGGGAAGAGGCCGCCCGCGGTGTGTAGGACCCCGGCGAAGAAGGGGTTACCGTGGTGACGACGGCGGCGGCGGCGGGCGTGCACGCACGGCCGCACGGCGCTGCAGACAAGCACCGGCCGGGCGGAGGCGGCGGCGGCGGGGCGGCGCCGAGGCGCTCGACAAGCACGGGACCCGGCCCGAAGGCCGCCCAGTCGGGGCCGGCCCGAAGGTGAACCCTCGATGCCCCTCGAGGGAGCGAGGGGCTGGGAGGGGTCACCGGCAGAGCCGAGCCGGGGCACGGTCCCGTCGAAGAGCACGGTGTAGCGGTACCGCAGGGATACAACAAGAAAGGTGGCTCGACCACCGTGTCGCTGGGAAACAACAAGGAGAGGTCGAATCCGGAGTGGAGGTGGGTGTGGTGGTGGTGGAGTAGGGGGAAGACGGTCTCATCAAACACCACATGGCGAGATGAGGACTCGACGAGAGGTAAGGTCAAAGCATCGGTACCCCTTATGATCCGGGAGTACCCGAGGAAGACAGAGTCGATCGGGGAGCCAGCCTTGTGCGGAGCGGGGTGGTCGTGGTGTTGGGGGTAACACGCACACCCGAAGACTCGAAGGTGGTCGTACCGGTGGAGGGGTACCGAAAAGAGCGTGGTGTGGTGTGGGAGCCGGGGCAAGCAAATGGAAGGAAGGCGGTTAAGGAGATAGGTGGCGGTGTGTAGACTCTCGGCCCCGTAAGCGAGCAGAAGTGACGCCTGAAGCGAAGGGGTGCGCATGGTGTCATTGGTGGTGCGAATCATGCGCCAGCCTTGCCATTCGAGAGAGAAAGTATATGGGCAAGACATGCGCAATCGCATAATCGTGAGAGGAGAAGAAGGCACGGGAGGTGGAGTTATCGAACTCCCGCCATTGTCACAATCGACGGCCTTGATGGTGAGGCCGAATTGAGTAGACACCCAGCGAAGAAGTGGAGAAGGGTGGGAAAAGCATCGGACTTCGCACGCAAGGGGAAAGTCCAGAATAGTGAGAGAAATCATCGACCACCACAAGGTAGTATTTGTAGCCGAGATGCTAAGGATAGGAGAGGTCCATAGATCGCAAAGGGACTAGATCAAAAATATGAGTAGCATGGGAAGAAGAAGACCGAAAAGGAAGACGAACGTGACGGCCCACCGACACGCATGACACAAGTGCTCATCGTGAGCCCGAGGACAATGGATGTCGGAATCGCGATCGAAGCTGCATCGAGCATCACGCCGATGGCCGAGACGACGGTGCCAAGTGGTGGAGGAAGTAGTGGCGGCGAAAAGCAATGGACAAGGTGGACGGTGACGAAGGCGGCGGACACCGAACCGAAGGGTGTAAAAAGGGCCCCGTGGCCGTCACATCGGAGAAGAGGACGCCGAGAAGCCAAATCCTTCACAGTGAGACCGTAAGAGTCGAATTCGACAGAGCAGAATTGTCACCGTAAAACGGCGAATAGAAAGAAGGTTGTGGACCATGAGGGAGCCACAAGAACATCGGGAAGGCGAAAAAGAGCCATGAGTGTGAGCGGCACCAACGGAAGTGACAGGGAGACACGAGCCGCTGGCGACCATGATGGTCGAAGGATGAGAAGAGGAGGGAGGATGAATGGAAGAGAGTATGCCGTGGTCGGAAGTAGTGTGGTAAGTGGCTCCCGAGTCGGCGATCCAGCTGGCCCGACAGGTGTCGTGGCCATGGCCAAGGCCGCCGGATCCCACTCTAAGCAGGCCCGGCCGAGGTGCCGGGAGGTGTAGCCCACGGAGACGCCGAGTGAAGACCCGGAGGAGCAACAAAGAAGCATGGCACGGCTGGTAAGCCTCACCGGGAGCTGGAAAGACCACATGGTCCGCGACCACGGGTTGTGGAAAGAGGCCCAGCCGCCGGTCCCAACCGATGTGCCCGGGCGAGGTGCCGGGAGGAGGAGCCCACAGAGGTGCGGAGTGAAACCCCGGAGGAGCACTGGGCCAGACCCCCCCGCCGCCGGCGACGGCGATCGCCGCTGCCCCCCCAATCCCCGCCGGCTCCTGGAGGGAGGAGGACCAAGAGGAGGCGACGGGCGGGCGGAGTAGCAGCGAGGGCGCCGAGGACGACGAGGAGTGGAGCTGCGCCATGAGTGGATCTCGCCTGATCGTGCGAGAACGGGCGGAAGTCGACGGTCGGGGAGCCGGGCGAACCGAGGAGGCGATGTGGCGAGCCAAGGCATCAGCCGTGAGCGTGCTCCCCCGCCTCCTGGCGCGGGCAGCCGCGACACACGCGCCTGGCTGTCCGTGGTAGCGGCCCGGGCGGCGACGAGGGCGGCAGCGAGGGTGGAGTCAGCTGTGGCACCCGCGCGTAGATCGGGCGGAGGAGGAGGGGCCGGGAAGGTGTGGCTCAGCGCGCCCGCGCCCCCCGAGGGCAGCAGCAGCTGCTGCGCTGGCGGGGTTGACGGCGACGGTGCCCCGGGCCAGTGCCGCTGTTACTGCGCGCTGGCGGAGGAGTGGCCAGCAGCAGCGCCATGGCGGGGGTGGCTAGCAGCAAGTGCCGCGCGGGGCGGCCCGCAGCAGGGGCGCCGTTGGCTGGCGCGCCGTGGCCAGCACGCCTCACCGGGCGCGCCAGGGGTGTCATGCGGCAGCGGCCGGCAGCAACGATGGCCGCGGGCGAGGTTGGAGGCGGCGGCGGCTGCCACGGCATGGGGCTGGGGGGGTGTTGGAGGGGGCGCCGGGGAGGAGCTGCCTGCGCCGCGGGGCGGCGCCCAGGCCTGCGCGCGCTGGCGTCTGCTCCTGCGGGCGCCTAAAGGCCTGCGCGCTGGCGTCCCGCCCCGGGGCGCCATCAGCGCCCCAGGCCAGCGCCCGTCAGCGCTGCGGGTCGCGCTGGCGGGCCGCCCGCGGCCGCGCAGGGGCCGCCCGCGCGCCCGGGGGGCTGCGGCTGCACGCCCGCAGTGGCGGCTCCAGCAGCGGCGGCGGGGCGCTGGGCCGCGCCGGGCGGGCCGCGGCGCGCGCGCGGGCTGCTGCGGCGGCTGCTGCGGCTGCACGCCGCAGCAGCGGCTCCTGCAGCGGCGGCGGCTCCCGCTGGCGCGCTTGCGCCCAGGCCCGCGCCAGCAGCCCACGAAGAGGAAGAGGGGAAGAGGGAGAAGTAGGGAGGAGGAGGGAGAGGGTCGCCGGCCATGGCAGGCGGCGCGCCGGGCGCCCAGGCCGGCGGCTGCACCAGCAGGGAGGGAGGGGAGGGAGAAGAAACCCTAGCTTGATACCATGTTGGAATTTCTAATAATTTCATTATTGGGCATAACCCTAGACCATATAGTTTCATACATGGGCCTCATGGGCTTAGCCTCATGGGCCTAATACACACATACTCCAACACTTGATCAAATGAATATTTTCCTGGATCACTAAACCCCTTAGAAGGCGAACTACCAAATGCGATCACATAGCATGCACATTCACATTATAAAGTTTGGCTAATATATCCTAAAAAATGTGCGCATAATTAAAAAACCAATGATCTAAAAACATAATGCAGACTGCATCTATGACAGTATGACCTATGTCCAAAATGATAAGTTAAAAGAAAAATGGAGGTAGATGAAACATACCAATAACCAGTTTAACAACTAAGGAAAAATGAATGATTCATACTAGTCTAAAAACTCAGAATATGCATACTATAAAAATCAGAACAAAAATAGAAGCATACAAATTCACACAAGAGGGGGAAAAAGGACAACTTGTCACAGACCTGATTAGCAGCAATTGACATAACAAATGGTGTTCGCAGTTCATAGCAAAGTTCTAGCATCTCTCCTCCTTGTGTTAAGATTTTCACCGTGTTTCCCCTAGAAAATTGTAGGAAATTGTTATAAACACGAATCTGGATGGCCCTAACCCATGCAGCACGACAGCAGCCAGTGGATAGGCAGCAGTCACACCACAGATGCAGAATAGAAGGGGACTGGGATAATAGATTGATATTCTTCTAACTTAATTTGATTGATACATATCCTCTCCTCATAGAGAGAGGCTCACTTGACTTCTAAGCAAGATGGCTAATATTATCTCTAACCCTAATGGGCCTCTCATACTACTGAAATGGCCCATAAGGCCTAGCTGACTGCCCATGATAGCAATAACATCAAATTTCAAAGTAAAGCATTAGTAAAATTTTGGCGTCACTTGTCAGTTTCTATCTTATGAGATCATCAAACCTCCATCAACTACTAAGTGGTCTGCAAATAACTTACCTATTTTTGGTAAAATTCCATTCCAAAGTATGCAAAGGTGATATCTGGAACCTTTTAGCACAATGCTGCTTGAAAACCTCCTTGGCAACCTCAATGATGGTATCCAAAAGTTCACTGTTATCAATGTTACCAGTGGACTTTTTGTTGCTATCATGTTGGCCTTGCATTTTGGCAAACCTGTCCTCATTAAATATTGTAGATATAACTCGGTCATAAACATATGTGTCTTCTGGTGTTTGTATCATTCTAAGTACATCTGTATCAATTGCCAAAAGTAGTAATATAAATCAGTCAAACAGATCAAAATGGCACTTCAATTATAGGGCTAGGTTTAGAGAAGCACAAGACACAAAAGGCACTTGCAGTGCCTATTTAACACAAATGGCCTTTACAGATTTAGGTTGAAATCCTAGATAAAAAAAGAAAGCAAATGTACCAATTCATTCAATAATACAGTGCACACACAAACCAGTATGCACACGGGTGCATGCACAGAGCAGAGACTGTTAGATTGTATATGTGCTGTGCGTGTGTATATGATGGGCTTGGGCCTGGTACAGCCGGCCAGCCTTGTTTATGGTTTGAGAGATATGAGGAGATCTCGGTAGGTTCTGTTTCTATAAACCATGAGATCTCTCCCCCTGTATATATGTAATAGGTCTCTCCAATCAATTCAATCTATTATTCCACACAATCCTAATTGCTTTCATAGACAACTGGTCTACAATCTACATATAGACAGCCAATCAACTCACAAACAACAAAGGCCAGAGGTGCACAATATAGCAGACAGATAGAAGGCCATGTGAAACGAGCAGAAATATCAAATTCATTAATCCAAATTCTTTTAGCAGTCATCAATCTCAATCAACGATCAGGTCATGATCTGTTCTTTTGGTATTAATGATGTCATGCACAAAAGTTAATGGCTTACCATTTAGCCACTCATCTTCCATCCGAGGAGGCAGTTCATTTTGCAAGACCTCAACTGCAGATGGACGGTTAGACGGGCTTGGAGACAACAACCTTCTTAAAAGGACTGATTGATGAGGAAATCGTGATTCCCATGACAACGGAGGATCTCCCTTCTGCTTAAGATCAGAAAGCACAAGATGCCTTTCCATCGCTGTGGCAAATGGATGCTAAAGCTCAAAAAATATAACTCCCAAACTGTACATGTCAACCTGACAATTGACGTAAACAAGAGCAAGGTAAAGTTGAAATTTTTAGAGTTTGCCTAGTTGCCATATTGAAAATAGTAATAACAAGTCATATTTCACCAAATTTTTAAACCATTAGTAGGAGCTCTGCACTCAATTCGAGAATAAGAGAAGAGATCTGCATTCATTTTGAGAATAAGACAATACACTAACACTGTCTACAATTATAAAGGAAAAAAATAAATACTAAAACAGAGGCAGTAGGCCAGATCAACAACATTTCACACAGTTTTTTTTAATCATCTGTTAAGTTACAGAACAAGTAATTTGCTCTGACCTTTTCATTAATCTGAGGCCATTTCTGCTCTACCTCTGGTGCGGTATAAAAATATGTACCAACTTGACCCGTTCCATCCATTGAAACACCCATTGCTTCAGTAGGAAGATATTGGTCATGATCTAGCTGCTCCAGCTTCAGAAATTTGGCTGACAACAATGATAAAAATATTTTAGCTGAGATTTTTCTTAAACCAATTTTGGAGAAGAGTAAGTAGTCATTATCGTTATTTTATTACAAATTCAAATACTCAGTGAACCATACACTACCATCAACCCACTTAAGTTCGTCCTCCCTTCACATAAAAAAGTTAAACCCAGGGATGGTGCTATGAACTCTAGAAGCCTTATATGTTGGTCCAACCCAACCTTAACAACCAAGGTGGGACTAAAATCCCCCACAATCTCACATCAATATACACACGGACCACTATGGGCCAAACCCCTCACATCACATCAATATACACACAAACCACTATGGGACAAACCCAAACTAGGCCGGATGTCATATACACTCCCCTCTCAAAGGCTCAATCGCCCTTGATAGCCCAACATACCCCCAACCGGGCAAATGATGACCACGAACGTTCACACGATCGACTCCGCGAAGATCAGCTCCAATAAAGATAAAAAAGAACAACAAAAAGGATTTCGATGACCAGCAAAATTCTCACACACAAACCTAGGGGAGGAGGGTCTTATAGATTGCATTTCAAAATTTCATGTTTAAAGAACAATTTCCAAACAATCAGGTAAAATAAACAATAGAATAAGGATACAATATTATGGAGGATAGAAGACAACTCACAGCATCACAACTCAAGAACAAAATATCAGTAATAATTGTGTCCTATCCAACACTATGATAGAATAATACATAACGATAAAGATTATAATAAAAAACAAATCTAGATTGAAAATATGACAGTTCTGGACATCATACCTAGACCAAAATCTCCAATTTTAATATCATTGCGGACATCAAAAAATATGTTGCTGGGCGTCAGGTCTCTATGTAGGATTCCTTGACTATGGACATGAGCTAGACCTTCCACAATTTGTCGAAACAGGTGCCAGGCATGATCAACATCAAAAGATGAGATGTATGTCTCAAAATCTTGCCGCAGAGTCCTTCAAACAATAGTCCAAAAGAAATTAGATACAGAATAGCTACAATCAGTACAATACAATAGAATGTCATTCAATGACTGAAAATACATTAAGAAAGATCACACTGTCTAAAGTTCCAAAAGTCAAACTACCAGGCCCTCGAGAGCCTTTCAAGATTACAAATTCATATTTCAACTCTGGAGTAACTTGCACTCTCCAATTCTTTTTACAACACAGGGATCATGGAGTTTATAAAACCAAGAAAATCGTGCGTGCTTGGGGAATACGAGAATTATTAATAGTATCAAGAAGAGTGAATCTTTTCATTGCATAGGTGTAGTGTATCCTTGATTAACTATAACTATAGCAAAATTTTATATGGCTCAAGCATAGGTAGTTTGACTAGTTTCTCACATAATAAAAAGTAGAGAAGAAATAGCAGCACAATTTCCTTTGTGCATAGCTGCAAAATGAAACACACCTAGGACAATACTCCATTTGGATGTACAAGTATGTGGATTCCTGCTTATCCCCACCACCAGCATCTGATAGGCTGACTTCATCATAACTAAAGATAGAGCTCTCAACAGTGCGGGATCCACCAGCATTCAAAATATTATGATGACCATATTCAGTTTCGATCCATGCCTGGCATCTCAATGACAGTTGAGCCAGAATTGGTCAAAACAAATTGTGAGCACAATGATTATTTTTTTTGAAGCAAACAAGCATATCTGTGGAGATATCACCTGGTAATAACGGACAACATGTTGATGTTGCAATCTTGAAAGTGTGGCTACCTCTCTGAGTACCTTGCAAAAATATTAATGAGAACCATCAAAAAGGTATAACCAGGGGCGAAGCTACATATTGTGTGGGGGGTGCCAAGGCACCCACGGCAGAAACAAAAGTAAGTGCTAATTATCCCAAATCACCATACGTGCACCCCCCACAGTCCAGGGTCAGGCACCCCCCACGGCGCAACAATGACGTGTGAAATCTCAAGCAAAACCAATACACAAGCTATTGATGGGCCAAGTGCCACTAAACCTGAATATGCCAGGATCAAGGGCAGACCAAGTCCTGCATGTATATGACGTAAAAGCCTAGGACCAGAACCCTAGAAGTCCATGATTCATTGTCTAATCACTATATATTACTATTATATATTTGTTGATGCATGCTTCCTGCACCCTCTCATTATTCCTTGGTTGCAGAAGCTAAGTACTACTCTTTGTTTCTATATATACTTCAAGTATTATTCATGACATTTCTTCCAAACAAAACACCTAAACTTGCAATTATTGCTTGCTTGCTAGTTGTCTCTGTAGTAGAAATAGATAACTGAATTACTAATGTTATGTGATTAAGTGGTAAATAATCGATAGAACCTAATTTCCTATACCGATCTCTGCACAGATATGAGATAAATGTTTGTCCAGGTCCGATAATCTTATTATGTATATTATTGATTTTGCATAGTTCTCTCTATTTTTATATATAATTTTGCAGAATCGCATATATTACCTTAGAAAAATCAAAATTTAGTATGTAAATTTTGCATATATCAAAGTTAAGGCTGGTGGAGATCCGGTCAACTCCTCTATACACTATATTAGTAAGAGGTCATTTTTCTATTTTCTCAAAATAAAATAGGAGCCCATAAAAACTATATTCTTAGCTTCACCGATTCTAGCTCCTCTTGCACTGTAATAAGAAGCGCAACTATCTAGAGCCTTGCCAAATATATGTACGTAGTATGAAAGTGTTGCAAACCCCACGTTTTAGCTCTAGCTTCGCCACTGGGTATAACAGATGTGCTAGAGCAAACCCATTAAAAAGAAAAGGCAAAATTAAAAAAAAGTATCCACATAAGTTGCTGACAAGTAAATACTGTATTTGTTCTTTGATAATATGATACACAGCATGTTTGAGAACGAGCACTAGATACTTTTTCTCGAATGCACAGGAGAAAAGGAGCCAAGTACACACCCCAACCCAAACCACACCAAACCACTTCTGGAATAAGCACTATAGTTGTGGTCCTCATTGATTATAACAGCTCGTACAATCTATAGTCAGGCACAATGCTTGGCTTATATAATAAATAAATACAAAATACTCCCTCCACCCCTGAAAGAATCAATTTCTAGGATTGTCTTAAGTCAAACTTTTTAAACTTTGTCTAATTTTTTAGAAAAACATATTAAGATTTATGATATCAAATAGTATCACTAGATTTACCATTGAATATATTTCCATAATATGCTTATCCTATATCATAGATATTGTTTACTCATTTCTATAACATTAGTCAAATTAAAAATTTTTGACTGGCACGGATTCTAGGAATTGATTCTTTCAGGGACAGAGGGAGTACCCATTAGTCAACTAACACCTTATTTGCTCATTACAAAATTGCGCAAGTCACAAGAATCTACATAGCAATAGTGCATACACAGATTCAGAAACTTGCAGTACAGAAAGGAAACAAGTGAGGCTTTCTAATGTTGCTATTATCAAACAAGTTTCTAAAACATGTTAGTAGTCACATGTAGAAACCCTTTCAATAGTGGACTTAAGGATACCATGTTGTAGAGTGAACTTGATTGGCCCAAACAAAATAAAAATGCAAGTAAAAAATGCATAATATATATAAAAAAGGAGGCTTGACTAGTGAAAATAGAAGTGATATTTACATTACTTTCGTCAAGATGATCTCCAAATAATATAAAAGGGATCTAACAACAGCATAAAGCAACTATAAGCTTCGAGTAAGAGAACTTGACTGGAGTATAGCCAAACCTTAAAATCTTCTCATTCACTTGAGGACTTCTATCCTTCAGGCGTATCTTTTTAACAGCATATTGGCGTCCATCTAGCTTGTTTTTGCATAATGCAACACGACCAAAGCCTCCCTGACCTGTACAAATGATATCTCAAGAGTCATGCTAATCCATGAAAATCCATAGACTTAAACTCCAACTAATATGATTCAATAATGAAGGTGCGACCTTTAACATATATTCAAATAGGAGGGCACCCTGGGCATCTGACGATCCAGCTAGGGGTGCAAGCCCAAAACCCTGCCTAAGTTTACTGTAATAATATAACATGGGCCCAACCACAGTAACAGGTTCAGCCTGAGGCCCAGCTCATTTTTATCATGACCAACCACAGAATTCTATATGAAACATATTCATAATGAGTACCAATCATCACACAGTAAATACACATTTGCCCACATCAGCACAGCACATCACCAACCACACTAAAGTACATCACATGGGGGCCCGGGGGGGGGGGAGGGTAACATCATTTAACATAGTGTTCTGGGTACCTATTTTGAACTTTGTTC
Source organism: Chrysopogon serrulatus (assembly GCA_015844335.1). NCBI lineage: Eukaryota > Viridiplantae > Streptophyta > Magnoliopsida > Poales > Poaceae > Chrysopogon > Chrysopogon serrulatus. The sequence continues at coordinate 59,590 of JADLZL010005418.1, read as the reverse complement.
CTCCATCTGTTACTAGTTGTTGGGCCCTCTGGTTTCAGATGGTATGGCATCTGGGTGCTGTATAACAGTCTAAAACCACGTTTGGCTATAGTTGGAAGACTGGGGCTATGGCGCTATGCCCTCTAATTCTAAAAAAAATCATCATTTAACAGAGTGGGTTAAGTACCTCCGGCCAATGGAAACAAAAACAATGTTACAGCTTTAAGGATTGACAACAACTGAGCAAAGGGTTTATCCTCAGATCTGCTGTTGGTAGTTACCTAGTAAACATAGAGTGCGGCTTAGTTACCTAGTAAACATAGAGTGAGGCTTACTATATAAGGATAGGAGCTAACAAAGGCATAGAATAACCAGTGCATCAGCATCACTCTGAAACAACCTGGCATATTCCCTTCTATGGAACACAACTCCCTCTGTTCCCAAATAGAGGAACAATTTTCTTCATGTTGCAGTCTCAGGGATGGAATTTTATCCATCTCTATTCTGATAATTGTTTGAGAAAATATTAGAGACTATGATCACATGGAAGTTCTTTTCATGACCAATATACCCTTTATTTTGGGAAAGTTTTTACAGTTTGTCTGCATGTATTCCAAAGTAGCATCTATGTTTACGAATTTTGAAAGTATTTAAACATAGCAAGCACTAATTCACAGAAACAGACAAATTCTTCTGACTTTGTTACTGGTACATTCTGAAATAGTACAAGGAAATATTATAAATGGGAATAAGATACTCACCAAGTGAACGAAGCTCCTCAAAATCATTCAAATAACGGGAATTCGGCCTAGATGATGAATTATCAGGTCTCCAAAATAAAGAACACTCTGAAGAGATCTATTTGATGCCATCAGAAAACCAAGAAACAATTAGAGATGATAAACACTAAAGATTGTATTGGTAGAAATAAATCATGAGTTAATAGAAGGTAAACAGGTGTGGCTTACCATTTGTTGCCCAAAAACATGACTGAAAGTTTCCCCAAAAACAGCAGGAGAGTCAGAAATTAAATTCTTAGCCCATTCAGAAAGAACCTGGTTAACATCAAAATGGGGGAAAAAATGACCATTCAGTTGGGAGTGGTAACAAAGAAAAATAAAAAGCAAATATATAGACAAAACGATATGCACCCCTATGTTGCACAGCTCTGCTGATATTGTTGGCAAAGCAGCTGAAAGAGAATCCTTCGATGCACAGGCAATCCGAAGCAAATGTACCTAATTAAGATTCCAAACAAGGTTCAGTACTGAAGGAGAAAATATCACTGAAAGATGGTGTTGTGAGAGAAAAACGATACCAGAATTAAATCCCTTTTCTTGTTTCGTGAAGCATCATCTAACATGTCTGAAACATAAGATAGTGCATTTGAAGAGCTAAAGTCTGAATCACAATCTTCTTCATTCCAAGGTTCATCTGCAAGGTTGGTGTCCTACTAGTATTGATAAATATGCAGTCAGATTAGGTTGAAGCAAAACCTTTTCAACTCAAATATTGACAGGAAAAGCAGGAGCAGTAGTACAAATCACAGTGTAATATCAGAAGATAAATTGGTCACAAATTAATTGACATGGCAATATACCAAGCAGATGAATATTATACAGTTAGAAAAATGCATATGTTGATACTTGAGACCACTCCACATGTTTCACTTCTATCAAACCATCAATCAAATAAACAATTGAGTTACTTAGGAAACAAATGTTGACACTGAACAAAAGGGCATGCCATTGTAAGTAAAATTGAAAGCACAACATAACTATTTTAAAAACTCCACAAGTAAAAAGAAAATCAAAACTAAGAGGGTAATTACCAAAAGGAGTTGACAATTGACATACAAGTCAGGATATAAATGGGCATAGTTAATTACCAAAAAAACTCAATCTAATATTGTTATTACATTTTTGCCTTTTTCATAGCAGTATTACTCATAATGGCCTAACCTCGAGGAACACTAGGTAAAATTTCTTCATTTTTTTGTATAATTATAGAAATGTAGTGCCATAGTTGATTCACAAAATACACTAAAACAAATGTAACCTGCAATAGTTCTGTTTTATTACCTCAGGTTCATGTAGACTGCTAAAACTCCTTTCAGGAGTACCTGATGTATTTCCTGTATTGCTAGCAGACAAAATTTTGCTGTCATTTTCAGTTTCCTCATCCACAGCATGCAAAGTTGGAGCAGCCTCCCGTATGGCACCATGCTTTGTGGCATGTTGCTTTTCAGCTTTATCACCAGATGAGCCTTTAGCATTATTGACCTTATCAGCTGAGATACGGGATTTTTCAACTACGGTCTTCCTCTTGCTTCTAACATTAGATTGAACTTGAGATCCAATATTTTTCCTGCCACTATCCGCTGTCAGATCTGGACCTTGTCGACTCCAATAGGTATCATCATATAACTGACTATATAGATCAAAGGAGTTATATATGTAAGATATTCCATGGTAAGGATCACTGTCAAGGCTAACTTCCGCATCTACGTCAGTAGAGCTCAAACCCAAGAAAGAAGCCTACAACATCAGATAATATGAAATCTCAGGTATGATCAAAGAGCAACTGATGAATTAATAATATAATATCACAATATCATGAATACATGAAGCCATAGACCAATGAAAAATGTTGGGTACAACTAATTCCGTTTCTCTACGCCTTACAATTAAAAAAGTAAAAGAAAAAAACATGCTATACAGTCTATCAGAGGTCATGTGGAAAACTGGAAACTGACTTACAGTGCTCGCTGAAACATGAGGTGGAGCAATCTCAGACAGAAACTCTTGGGCAACCTCAAACAAATTGAAAATCATAACACGTCCTTCTCGGGAATAAACATTTGCCTGATAACAATGAATGAGTCGAAGGTGAATAGGCAAAAACCAATCATCGCAACTTGCTAATATAAAATAATGGAATAATTAGGAGGCATAAATAACTCATAATTTCAAGTACAATGTAAAACAATAAATCCCAATATCATCGATTCTCTTGACAGATATATTAGAAGTGTACTTGAGCCTTTATTAAATAATAAAGTGATACTCAGACAATTATTTCACACTCCAAACACAAACAGAGCAAACATATACAACTTCAGCAGTTCCCTTGCCCAGTGGAATGCATGCATGTAACCTGAACTGTTCTTATTATTTTGCAGCATGGCAGTTGCAAGACAAATAGAGCTCAATGAAAATTACTACATTAACAGAAAACCAAAAAAGGAAAAACTAAGTTAAGAACTAAGCGATAATTAAGTTAAAGGTCTCCGTCGCAAAGACGAGAAGGCCACCCACTTGGCTGTTGGCTTAAAACTGGATGCTCGCAAAATGTTCGTACACACCTTTACGACAAAGCATGGGGGATATCAACTCCCCATTGTCATTTTTTAATGAAAAAAGACCTGAATCCCACTAATTTTTAATGAAGCTTTTCATATTAATAATGCTAACACCTGTGGTCTCTTTGAAAAAAAAAAAAAAAAAAAAAAAAAGATGTCATATGTAATATGATCAGGTGGAGTCTAACATACCTGATCAACAAGAAGTGAAAGTAGCCGATCTGCATCTTCTTTAGACAAGTTTTTTTCAGGCATGATCCGCAACTTTGGACACTTGTGGGGGTAACCAGGAAAGCATCTATATTTTAAATCAAGAGTTGAATGTCTAACACCAGTAACAACTAACAACTAACAAGAATGGGTAATGCCATGACGGCTTAGAGGAAGACACTTACATTACACTAAGAATAGCTGAAACATTTAGATCTTCAAAGCCCATGCCATCCGAATAAGGCCTGTTTAAATTATTCAATGGTAACAACACTTCTGTTTTTGAACATGAGTATGGAAAAATCTATGTGTATGCGCATTCGAAAATACCTGATACATATATTACATCGTGTATGAGGTGATTCTGATGTTACTTTGAAGTCCTCCCCTAAAATTGAAGCCCTAATTGATGTAGAACCGAAAGGTGCAGTTAAGATCATATACAAACAGAAAAGGGTTAATAAAGGGACACAAACTAGATCATGGAACCAAGCTCTGATTGCTTCTATTAGTAAACCAGATATCCAACCCCATCCCCAAAGACAATAGACAAATACCAAACTCAAACAAGAACATCCAAGTACACCCAAAAGAGAATGGTTAAAATCTAGCAATTACAAGGAAATGATAAAAAAACAATTAAGTATTAGACGGGAGCATTGTCAAAACTATCAGTAGAAGATAAGGTTGACAAGGAAGAGGCTGAGCAAGCTTGGGCATCCACTCTACAGGCTGAACTCCCGAAATCATATTATATTCTATCCAATCTCGAAAGCAACAGTTTGCATTAGGCAAAACGACAACACTCTACATAATAAGCATAGCTTATCGATGAAACTTCCGTTTAAAAAAATTGAAACGATTGAAACTGAAACATGAGACAATGTGAGAAGGCCAGAGACAGTGGTCGATACACCACACCAAAATCATCCGCAACGGAAGAATCATGTATCACTAACAGTAGGCAAATCTAACTGCTCCCAGAAACCAAAATTACTGGAACACAATAGATTGTGAAGACACCACTTCGGAATACAACACTCAGCAGCAGGAACACATCCGATCTCACATGAGTCGCAGTTGGAGAAATCGAAACAGCGAACCAGACGCCAACATGGACTAAACTCCTTACGCGCATCGCGGCGGTCCCACGCTTGGAATGAGGAACGGCACGCAACAGCTGATATTCGCCCCAAACCGACTTGGCGAGAGGAGAAGCGGTTAACCGGAGAAACGTGGTGCGTGACTTACAGGGCGGTGAGCTCGTCGTCGAGGGCGGTCTGGTCTCCTTCGAGCTGCGCGGCGTGGTCCTTGGCTGCCTTGCGGCCGGTCGCGCCGCGCTTCTTCTTCTTCCTAGAGCTGTGCCCCATCGATTAGAGCAGCTGGAGCTCGCGGCGTGGCGGGCGAGGGCGACGGCCGCCGGAAGAAACGGGAGCGGAGATCTGCGCTGGCGTGGCGCGTTGGTCAGAGGCGCGGATTTTGCCGTGGGACTTCGGGACGGATGGGATGAGCACAGGGGCGCGTCGACTCGAGTCCAGCACGACTGCCGAGTGGGCCCGGGCCGCGAGCAGTGTGAGGCGGCGAGATTTTTGGGTAGTTTTGATTGCGTCGGATCGAAAGCGAAACGGCGGCTGCGCCACACAGTACAAAACTGTACGTACAGCCCATACTTGTCGACACCGTTCAGGGGCCATTCTTTTTTTCGCCTTAAAATGCAACATTTTTTTATAGAATTACACACAACACACATTATGAGACTAAACAGTCTTACTATTAGACCACAGTCCTATTCGCATAATATTCTTTTTTTAACATTAAAATGCAACATTCGGGTGCTGATTGACAATGGCAAACCGTTTCCGGCCCTCTTTGAAATAATAAAGCGTTGAAAAAATGCAGCAATAGAAAAAGTAGAAATAAAATAACAATATATTCCCTCCATTCTAAATTATAATTCGTTTGATTTTTTTACCCCAAGTTTCACCGCATCTTATTAAAAAAATTATACAAACATAGTCAAATTGAAGTTATTTTTGAAGAACTTCTATTAATAAAGCAAGCCAAAATAGCAATATTTTGGACAAAATTTTCATTAAGAAAAGCGGTCAAATTTGGTGTAAAAAAAGTCAAACTAATTATAATTTGAAACAAAGAGAGAGTATATAATAGAGGAATTAAAAACATAAAATTTTTGTACAAATAGATTTCTAGACAACTCCAAAAAAACACATAAAGCTAGAGACATGTGGTTTGAGTGATATTTTTTCCCCATAAGTTTTCTACGAAATCAAACATAAAGAAAAGTTTTCTATGGCTTTCCTACACATGATTCTACAAACCAGAGGGTGCTAAAGTACAATAAATCGAAATATGAATCCTACATTTTTTTTTATTTTTCCTATAATCCAAAGAGATGTTACTTTAGAATTTCTTTTATTTTTCCTATAATCCAAAGAGCTAAATTTATTTTTCTACAAACCAAAGGCCTTAGCCTTTAACTGCAAATGTGGGGATCCAGACTCATGAATCTAGGTCACATATGACGTGATGCTACTTTAGAACATAAAAAAAAGAGATTGGAAGAATTTCTTTGAGGCTAAAAATATAGATTAAAATCATAATATATATAGATAAAGCTACATATAGAAAACCGTGTACAATATATTCGCATACAACTTTAGTCACAATCATTTTTAAAAAGTACATAGATTTATGTTTAAGATATCATATAATTCAACAAGTTCATTCATCTCTGTGTTTTTCTACATGTGGTCCCCACATATTATATGAGTATCGGGGGAGACATGTTAACGATCGCTGCAGCAACTGCAGCAACTCGCTCCATATATCTAATATATAAAAAGGACATTCTAATATATTCAAGAATAAATTATTGGCAGATTGTTGGAGATCTCAATATAATTACACGTCATGATCACACATCCTAGATCCTACCTACCTAAGCAGAAGAGCTGAGCCCACTTTCTAAAAGAGAAAATTGAATAGCTAAACGGAATGAAAAAAAAAAAAAAAGTTTGCCTATGTTACTGGTAGTATTATGTTAAATTTGTAAATCTCCGTGACTATATAGTTGAAAGTAGTATGCAGAATTTGCCGTTTTCACTTGTATTGGACCCTTGGAGGTAGACAGCATATGTTTGCTGGATTTTGCACAAGTATATTCTTAGGATTTGGATCGGAAATTTGTTTGGAATAACTTTCATGATAGTAAAATAGTCATTTTTTTATTGAAAAATTCCTCGCCATGCTAACGAATTAAGATCGAATCTGCATTTTCAGTGCCACAGATAGCCATTCCAACGTCTAGAAAGATGCATATAGGCGCGTAAAAGTTCGTGTGAGTTCTGTCATATAACATGCACCGGCTGAATTGCCATCACCATATATTCGACATATAAAAGGTTACTACAATTTGCTTTCTGTACTTAACAGAACGACATTAGCACATATCAGATCTACAAATCGGTAAAGGATTCCAACACTTGTGCAAGCTCAACTACAGATATCTCTTGAAATTTCAGTCTACTACCAAAGAATTAATGGAACTATGCCTCGCGGTATGTACATCGCTGCAGACAGAAACCAAAAAACTGGGTTTCAACGTCAGGATTCATTTCCTTGTCTGCCCACTTCCTGGATTTGCTCACTTGAAAAAGAACTTCCATATCTCCCTGTCACACACCTCAGTCAAGAAGTGGCCACCAAGGACACCTTCCTCTTCCATCAGAGATCGAAGCTGCCTGGCACCACCATTGGAACCAACCAAGTTCTTCTTGGAAGCCACGTACAGGACTCCATAAGGAGGACGTAGGCACTGCAAGAATTAGATACAGTTAGACAACAGAACCAAGTCAACATCTCAGAGGAAACAGAGAAACACTGTTACTATTAGAATTAGAACAATGCTGAAGCAAAAACACTCTAGCTATTGTTCTGATCAATGGAAGAACCTAATTAACTTCAAATGTTGTGCTTCATTGCTATTTCAGCTACACGCATAGAGAAATAGATGTAAAGAAAAATGCAGACATGGCAAAACTGATTTTGAGGAACTGACCTTTGAAATAAGCGCATAGAGCTTCTTCAGAGAATTAACTGCGTAGGGGACATCAGAAATCAAAATTACATCGTAGCCGCCATCTGCTTGGTCGGTCTCATTAGCCCTCTCCCATGCACGGCTACCAGAAAGCTTCCTAGATCTTCTGTGGCAGTAGTCATGACCAACTATACTGCTTCCATCATGACTACTGCAGGCATCCATAAAATCATCCTCAGAGAAGCTGAGGTTTGTTGGTGCTGCGGGTGGCTGCACAACTGAGAGAATTGTTGGGAGTTCATCCCACTCTCCAGCATAGAAATGTACATTTGGAGCTAAGAGCTGCCTAGATGGTGTAACAGGGCTCTCTGATGGTCTGTTCTGTCTGTCCCGAGCCTGCTCAAGATTTGCAAGAACATTGGGTATTGTTCTGCACCGTATGGTTTCTGCATTTATGTCCTGAAAGTGAACTGTGGATGCACCCTGCAAGTAGAGCATTTAAGCAAGTCAGATCATTGCTCTCCATGCAAGAAAAGAAATTCTTTCAGCTCCCACCATGAAGAAAGATGCAAATCTATTTGAAATAAACACATTCCCTTTACTAAGACATTATCATGATTCATGAATAGTGGAAAGAGAATACACCTTCAAGCAGGCAAAAATCCCGGAGAGGCCAGATCCGCATCCAAGCTGCATCGATAACAATAATAAAATCATGAAGTGACCATAGAATTTAAAAAATGCCCATGTTGAAAATCCAAGGCTAAATATTGACAAAGTAAAAGAAACTACTCCCTCCGGTCAAAAATACACTTGTCGCATTTGACTTTGCATGGTCTTTGATTCATATCTTTGACCACTAATTTCTTTCGAATACATTCTTAAAAATCCTTCACATTTATAAGATTTTGCGAGTATTCTTTCAATGCAGAGTTATACATATACACTTGCATGTTTTCAAACTAAATAATAAAAAAGTGTATATATCTGTAGTTTTAAAGTTTGACTAAATCTTGTCCTAAACATGTTTTTATGACCAGAGCCCAGAGGGGGTATATGACTACTGTAGGTTAGTTTGTTAATGCTAACTTTGAAGTTCCATTTAGTAGATAAATGCCAAGCTCAAACTGTCTAACACTAGCACTATCATTATGCATGCATCCATATTGTCCTGCTAGAGCGTACAGTATGCTCTTATGGAAAACAAAAACAGGAATATGCATCAAGCAGGTCAGTAGTGAAAACTAACTATGTGAAATAGTAACAAGCTAGATACACAAGTTTTCTCACAGGAGTTACCTCTAGAACCCGCTTGCCCCTGAAGCTTAACTGCCCATCACGGATCTCATTTTTAAGAATGTTGACAAGAGTAATGGAACTCTCCCAGTATTTCAGAGTTCCTGAGGAAAAGAGGGAAAAGAGTATGTTCTATGTCAGATTACAATGATAAATTTTTCTGACAAAGAAAACATTGACAAAGGACATAAGTGTTGCATGCTTATTTGATAGAAGGTTACCATCATATTTTGATGATACTACTTCAGACGGTGAGAAGGCTATCATATCTGCTACACTGACTTTACCCTGATGAACAAAAACATATGTAAGAATTGAAGAATTGAGTATTGGAATTAATAGCATGAGACCTTAGAGTAATGGCTAGCAAATCAAACAAAATGTATTACCAACCCAATTTTCTGAACAAACAGAGCAAGTTGTGTTGACTGCTAACCTTGAAAATATCAAGACCTTGCACATCAACCTTCTCCCCAGCATATTTGTATGGATGAGCACTCTGAAAAAAATTTAAAGCATGAAAACAGTTTTAAGGAAAATGATAAGAAAAAAGTTTAACACAATTTCTGCAAAAAGGAAAAATATCTCCTTTCAGAGTACAATATACAAATGATAACCGGGGTCCCGGGGTTGGGGGGGGGGTGTGTTACCTTTGAGGGGATTATTTCAACAGCTGGAGATGGTAGCTGCAGATCCTTCTCAGATATAATGGGTACACAACTAGTGGCCTTGCTGGGAAGCAAGCCAGGGAAACACTGAATCAGTAGTGATGGTGCCTTCATTGCGCTACGGAGCTACCTTTCAATCTCTGATGTTAACAAAGCTGAAAGGGAGGAAACAATATTAAGTTTTGCCTTCAATTAAACAAAAAACTGAATATCACGTGAAGAATCACAACTCTTCAACATGAAAGATACTTCTAAATAAGCTTCCACTCCCTGACCATCAGTATGCAACTAAATCTAGAGAAATTGCTATCTAAACATTGTTTGCTACAGTAACTGTCCTGAAGTTAAACAAAGTAGTTTCAGTAACAATAAAGTTATACAAGATAATTTACAAGTAGTAACGAAGCACCATAAGTAGCTGAGCATTGACAAACAATTTACCCTAGTAATGTACATTCACTGTCCGATACATAGTGACTGCTAACGAATTTTACAATCCCACCGTCAAAGCCAAAGTATCTTGCTAACGAATTCTACAATCCCACCGTTAAAATCAAAAGTAACTGCCAACAAATTCTACAATCCCACCATTAAAGCCAAGGTAACGCAAATGCAAAAAAATAAAATAAAAGTATATTCTTTCCAAAAATGCCTGACAGACATACGATTACAAATACTATATCACCAGATAAAAGGGAAGCTATATGTCCTGTGCTACTCTCTAGGACCAACAAAAACACTGGTTCTCAGAATGGGCACACCAACAGAATGCAAACTCTCTATTGGGCAACCAAATCGGGCACCTTTCTTGAGTACCTCAAAATTTAAAACATTCTGGGAGACTAACCATGTCATTGAATATCGATCTTGTATTCTTATACCTACCCAACCTCTGAATCTGCAAAAGTGGCCTGAAAAAGTACCCGACTAAAAAAGCCACCTATCATCGTTCCCACATAAATCTAACCATCATCCATAATTGGGGAAGTTCAAAAATATTACGACTACATCTTTCTGCACAAATTTGTCATCTTCTAGAGACTCTAATGAAAAGGGATGCAAAGGAGCATGATAGCCCATACAGCAGGCGCAAAATCAACACAGCACCTAGAAGGTAACTCTTGTGCCCATTTCGTGCAACTCCTCCCACAACCGAACAAAATCTAACCGAAATTTAGGTCACCAGGCAATAACCAGCACAATTCTGATGCTAAACCGTGAATGAAAGAACTGGAGCACTGCAACTCGAGCAATGCTCGCTGCTTCTGCACATCAAAGTCGATTTTGTAAACTACAACAGTCTGAAACCACCTTAGTAAACGAACACAAACCAAAAGAGGGGACAGAAAATCCAAATCCACAGAGTGAAACCTTACTAAATCCTTAATAAGCCGCTATCTTCTCAAGTAAACAGTCAATATCACTCAGATCACACCGTAAAGCAAGTAAGCAGACAAACAAATCACATACGAGTACGAATCAATCCAAACGCCCGAAGCAGCGCTCGGGAACCTCCAAGGAAAAACCTCACCTTCCCCCCTAAAAAACTCGAACCGTACCCTGACGAAACACCGGGTTCTACCGTACCTGGCGCCGTTCCGGCCGAACTCCGCGAAATCGAGCCTCCGAAAGCCAGGAGCCCGCGCCGACACGAAACGGAGAGATTACCTCTTCGATCGGAGCCCGAGTTGCTCCCTCCCTCCCTCCTAGCCTCTTCACACGCCTTTCCTCCCTCCCTTGTGACCTTGTCCGAGCACCGCGACGAATCGGGCAACGCTCCGGCGAAGATCCCTCTCGTCCCGTCCCGTCTCGTCTCCGTGTCCTCCCTCTCCTCAGATCAAATCAAACGCAGCAGCTCCGACTCCGATTCCCCGGTCAGAAAGTCAAACCGCCGTCTAGACTGGAGCCGGAGCGAGGTGGGGGGAGTATATATACGCACCACGAGGGGAAGGTGGGGTGGAAGTTTCGCCGCTTCTGCTGCCATGGCCGCTGATTTTACTCATCACTCCTGTGACAACTGTCGATCTTTTTTTTTTTTTTTTTTTTCCTTTCGTGCATTGCGATTGCAATTACCGGATTGCCCCGGGAGGGGAGGGTGGTGGAATGGACGAATATACCGCGCCGCGCCGCGCGCGACGGGGGCGTGTGTGTGTGAATCCCGGCGTGCTGCCTTTTTTGTTTCCGTCGCCTTGTTTGTTTCTTCTGCCCTCTTGTATTTGGTCGTGTTTGTTTATTTTATAAATTAAGTTTATTAGCAGTTTAAATAGTATTTTTTTCATAATAAATCAGTTGAAGAGTCTTATCAGCTGACTTATGTGATCAATCAGACACACCTAGCAGATGTGTTTAGCTGGTCACATAAACCAGCTGATAAAGCAAATGTGGCGTGGCGTGCCGAACGGAGGCCGGTGGCTCAGCCGGGTCAACTGCTCAACCGCAATTCTGCGTGTGCTGCCAGTCGTGGAGTGGGCTGGTTCTGGTTCTGGCCTCTGGATGGTGCTCGCGCAAATGCAGCACTGGATTATGAATGGAATCATGTAAAGCGAGTAGTCTGAAAGTCTGAATCCCGGTGCCACCATGTGATGAAGACGAACGATAGCCAAGAGAAAAAGGACGCGACTAAAATATTTCGAGTGAAGATCTGCGCGACACGTGAAAGGAAAAAGAAACACACACATACACGCACACGTAGGGGAGCCGTTAGGTGCCCGCCAAGCGTGCGATCTCTGATCCCGAGCTCTAGAGGTTTTGTTGACTTTGCACTGCATTGCTGTTCTCAACACGTCCGTCCTCCCAGCAGCGTTCTTTTCTATAATCATAAATAATTTTTGGCTTCTGAATGCGCAATTAAGAAGCGGTCGATCAAGAGCTCGTCGAATGTCAAAACGACACCTAATGCTAGTGGCTAGCAGTGGCGGAGCCTGACTCTAAAGCAAGGGGGGCCTAATTGACAAAGCCATTCACTTCTATTAGTAGCTTATAATTAATTGAAAGGGTAAATATAGGATTATCAACAACGCATGCGGCATGGTGTGTCCGAGCTAAGCGCAAGGGCTCGCAGCTGTGCCTGAGCATATAGCAAAGAACGAAGCATATGCATGTGTTGAATTGAAAGAGAAACCGTGCCATGCGTGCTTGTATTTGCAGAGGCACAGAGCGCATGGACAGGGAGACATGCAGAGACAGGAGCGGAGCGGCCTTGGGACTTCAGAAAATCATGAAGGCAAGGGGGGCCAGGGCCCAGCTTGGCCCCATGTAGCTCCACCAGTGGTGGCTAGTGCCAACTGCCACTGCCTGTTGTCAACAAGCTACTACTAGCTGGTGCTAGTCCACTGGGCGCTGGCAACACACCATAGCGGGCCGGATATACTAGTAGCTTTATCATTTTATTAGTCCATGTGTATATAGTACATAGACATCAAGTAGTTTGGCCATCTGATTAGTACGGACAGACATAAAGGTTGGTGAAACGAATTTGATTAAGAGCGCACGGCCGAGAGTAATTTATTAGTACTGCTCCACTAGTTTAGTTTAGCCACCGAAGCAACCAAGAGAATAAGACAGGTTGTGCCATGAGAGCCGGTGAGCGAGAAGCCTACAACTGGCCTCTGCATCCGGATCTGGTCGCCTGCATATGCATGCATGTTTAATTAATTTTTCTATTCTTATATATATAATATAGCATATGTTACTATAATCTTCTACTGTACTCGTGTCATCCATGGCTGGACCGAGCGCCGCACAGCAAGGCCCGCGCCGCGCGTGCAATGCAAGGGATGTGTAAACAAAGCCAAAGCTCGCGTGCGTACGCCCGTGCGCGATGCGCACGAGGACCAAGATTATTAACAACTCCTTGGCTAAGATCAGTGCCATCAAGTATGTACGTGTGCACCAGCTTTGCCTGGGCCCTGGAGCGGACTGCGCGCTTAGCTCGCCTAGCTCTTCACGTCTCACGCTTGATGACAAAAAAACAAACAAAAAAAAGGACTTCACCCGATTCACATCCAGAATTCATTCCTCTTCAAAAATTTGGTCAAAAAAAATTAAACGTATTTTTTTCGATGTCAACTAAGTGACCGCACTGCTTTGACGCACACAAGCACAAGCTGACAAGCAACAGCACCGAGTCAAAACAAACAAGACGTGCTACACTTACAGCAACGTTCAACCTTGTACGTGCCGTTCTGAGAAGCGTCTTAGGCAAAGCTTTTCCAGCTTACTACTCCGTCCGGTCCAAAAACTCAACGGCTGACAGCAGCCGCAGGAAAAGACGCATCAAAACACGCATATATATTTGATATTTCCCCTCATTTCTCTCCTCATCTTTCCCGGATCATGTCAGGATCGTTCACGAATCACGACTCGCTCTCGAGATCATCCCCTGCCTGCCGACGCCGTCTCTGAACAAACCACCAAACAAAAGCAAGCGAGCCAACCAGATGCACCCAACAAACGACTTCTGATTTTTCTCCCCGGTTTGACGTGAACCGGATGCGGAGATCGAGCTTTCGACAGACGACACGGTGATACGGGAGGAACGTCGTCTGATCTGACTATCTGAGCGTCCGCGGCTTCATATGCGTTGCTTTGTTGCTTCGCTCCAATTTCACGCACGCACGCATGGCCGCGGTCCCTTGTCAACCAAGCAACAAGGGAGGACAAAGACGAAGTCGGCGCTGGGCGGTCGCGGTCGGGAGGACGAATGGAGGATCTTGACGACGGGGGCAGGCGAGCAGCCAGGGGAGTAGGTGAGGACGAAGCCTTGTGTATTCTTTTCTCAACATCACACACACACACGGCTCTGCTGGTGGTGGAGGGAGTGCAACAAAAGCCACCTCCCTTCTAGATGCACGATTTGTGTGGTTGCCAACACAATCCAAGCATGAGCAAATAAGCGTAAGGCGAAACAGCGTATAAAGCGTCAAGCGTGGGAAGTGAGAACACCTATATATGTCACTGGAAAACAGAGCGCTAAGCAAGTGAGAACACCTATATATGTCACTGTCAAAGCAGGTCCGTAAACGCCAACCACTGAAAAGGATCCCTCCACAAAAACAAGGGACACATTTTGTCGTTTTTAGTCAAATTTCAGAGGTACGTCTTCAAACAGGTGGTCTAAAAAAAATTTAGCTCACACTTCTAGATCTTAAAACTGAGCAAAAATGCTCTAAAAGTTTTAAAACTCTAAAGATCAGAGGAGATCCAAACAGTATATTTGGTATGAAAATATATTCCCCTGTTAATTTAATATATTATTATACATAGTAAATAATAATATTTTATACATATTTAATCAAACTTATAAAAAGCAACTTCTCTAACGTCTACTTGTAGCTCAACATCAGGAAAAACAACGATTCTTCCCAGGTTTCGTTAGCCTGCAGAGATGGGTGTCGCCAGCCCTTGACTTGTAGAATTACAGTGTCATGTTTACCAGAGTTTTACTCTGCGAATTTACCAATGCAGCCGAAGCGGGCGCTGTTGGCTCAGAGTCTGCCTCATGGAGATGGAATGACACCGTTAGGTGTTCGCCTGAAAAATGACAACCGCCATGGTTGCCCTACGCTACGCTATCCCCTATGCATGTATGTTCCAGCTATATATACATGGAGTTCCAGCATTAGTCCACATGTATGTATCACGACAGTATCGGGTCCTGCTGGTACTTGAATTCAGGAACATGGTCGAGCCTGCAAATGGAGATGGTACCAAATCAACAATATCATGCGTTTTGTTAAGAAACACACACGAGACTGCAAACTTTTCAACAAGCAGGATGGGGAAGCTCAGTGCAAAGTCTATTGCATTGTATCGCAGCTTAAGAGAGTACCGAGCTGCAACGGACGGAACGAGATCTGCAGTCGGGCTTGGTCATGGCTCTCTGCAGTCGCTGCATCTGCGCCCTCCGTGACAATCCAGCGATGAGCTCACGAAACTCAGAAGCATGCGTCCCTTACGGCAGCCACTCGAGTGGCCCATCTAAAGACCCACGACCACGACACTGTTCGTATGAACAAGTTCGCCATTGGCGAGTCAGTTCTTGGTTCGCCTCGTGCTCTTCTTCGTCTGTGACCTTTTTGACCTCGCAAGTTCTTGCATCAGCTTCATGTCTTGTTCGTCCGTGATCTCTGACCTTGCAAGGTCGTGTCGTGCGTCAGCTTCCTTGCTGCCTCGGCTTCCTTGCTCCAGCGAGCTGGCCCGAGCACCCATGGGCAGGCACGCGGGCGGCGGTCAATGCGGAGACTTCTCCCGAGGCACCTGGACGGGCGGCTAGCAAGGCGAGCTAGAAACTCTCCCCAAGGCCCAAGGCACCTGGTTTACGACAGCACACGGACGCCGAAGCAGCACGGAGCTCCGGTTCCCCAAGGCGATGGCGACCAACGCACCAGTAAGCAAAAGAGCAGAAGCTCGAGGTCAGTCACGCCGCCGGCTTCGGAGTTGAAGGACCGACTCGCCTCGTGCATGCGTGTGGCTTGCGGTGTCCTGGGCTTAGAATAGATGGACCAGTCAAACTTGTGTTGCCGTGGGGGGCCATGCTTCTTGCAAGGCGAGTATCGGGAGCTCGCCGTTGGATCATGGTGGACGGTGCAGATGCAGCGACTGCGGAGAGCCGTCGCCCAGTCGGACTGCAGAGGATCTCGTTTCCTCCCGACGCCGACGGCCCACCTCTCGGCGACTCGGCCTCTGCGCCTTGCCCCTGGCTGGCGTCGCCACCACCAACTGCCTCGCGCCCTCGCCACCACCCACTGCTGCAGCCCCGTGCGCACCCAGCCGGGGGCAGAGGCGGGGCAGGTACGGCGCACGGGGGCGGACCGGAGGCGAACCCAGCAGGTACGGCGGCGCATCCCTTATTCGCTTCCCGAGTACTGGTAATGGAGGCAAACCCAGCCCGCGCCCTCCCAAGCTGGTTGAATAGGGAACTACATCAGCCCGCTCCGAGTTCCCTGTTGAAGACGCCCTTAACCGTGTCGGACGCCAAGTCCGGCTTGGAAGAGGAAAGGGAGGGACATCTTGTGTGGCCTTTATACGGAAACGCGCCGCTGCCTCGCCTGTGATAAGACGACGACGTGCTCTCCCCTTCTACAAGACGAGGACTTCGCCGGGAAAGCATAAGACGAACGGCAGGAAAATGCCGAGACAGCTCAGCCAAAGGTTTCCACCCGCTTGGGAGCGGAGCAGATGACCGCCCAGATGCAGGCCATACAGGTGCAGCGCCAGGTATCTATTGCATAACTTTTGTTTTTATTAAGACCTGTTCTTTCTTTCTTTCTCTCCTGCTAACTCATTTGAACAACAATGTAGGAACATGAGCAGGAAGATAGGATCAGTGAACTTCCAGACCACATTCTCATGAATATTTTAGATAGGCTTGAAGAACTACGCGATGCTGTGAGGACCTGTGTACTTTTAAAGCGGTGGAGGCATGTTCGGGATTGCTTTCAGATATTGTTTTAGACGTGGGATACTATCAGTCTGGGGATGCCAGTTCTGATTATACAATTGAGGAGTTGTCACAATCCAATGTCTCATTGGTTAAAGCCACAAAGAGTATCTTGGCACAGAAGAGTCAGCACGCCATCAACAACTTGAGCATAAAGTTCTATTTGAGGGATGAATCAATTGACATTGTTCGTTCTGTGGATAACGCCATGGCAAACCGGGAGGTTATTAGAGCAGACTTCACAATCATACCAGAGAGAATAGAGACATCATACATGTATGGAAGACGTTTCATGACATTCTTGGATGGTTATACGCGGACATTTGCTGGTCTCACAGGCTTGTGCCTATATTGTCTGAGACTTGGCAATTTTGACATGCCTAATGTGCTTTGTGCATGTAAGATGCTAGAACACCTTATCCTAAACAGGTGTGATGCTGGGATTGGATCTGTCTTACAAATAGAGCACTCGCAACTTCTTCAGCTGAGTATTATCCATTGTGCATGCGAAAGGATTGAGCTCAATCGGCTTCCAAGGCTTATTCATTTAACGTGCCAATCTTGGCATCCTTCACATGATACATATCCATTGACCTTTGGCTATGTTCCAAAGCTTTCAGTGCTAATCCTTAGTTCTATGAATTCTGTTTATCACAGAAATATTAGGCTAAGCGAATTCCTTCATAATGTGGTCGTAGTAAATCTGGATTTGAATTTTCAATGTCGAAAGGTGAGTTGTTGATAAAATATTTCATGATTAATATTTTATGTACATAGTAATATATTTTTTTTTTTTATACTTTACTTATCTGGGCAGATTTGGATTCAACCTGAAGCAACAAAAGCATTAGCTCTTCTTTTGCGTAATCTTCAAGTGCTTAGACTACTATGTATTCGTGAAAAGTGTGACCTCACTTGGACAATGTTTATCTTAGAAGCTGCGCCCCTCTTGAAGGAAATCAGCATACAGGTACACTTTGTTTCCAACTGCTGCAAACATGTTTTGTTTCTAACTGCTGCAAACATGTTTTGTTGATTTTGTCAGCATACATGTACTTAGGATATCTTCATCTTGCATCTTGCACCATTCTAATTAACTCTAATGAGAAAGACCGTAAAAGTTGATGTAATTCCTTTTTGTCTCCTTTAATTTTCTATTTGGAAACAAAGACTTACCAGAAATATACTATTTGTAGCACATGAAGACAGCTATTGTGTTGTTTTATGACTTAGGTATTTATGGTTGTTTTCAGTCCAAATGATAAATGATCATTTGAATAATCAGCAAATGATACCATGGGAACTACTCCATCTGAACTTAATTAAAATATAAGTCCATTTAGCTATATACTTGGTAATGATTTTAATTTTGACCATCATTGACTAAAAATTGCATATAGGTCAAAATAACTCCTGCATATATATAATTGTTTCTCTTTAAGATAATATATATATTAATGTGGGTGACATTTTCGATGTCCAAATAAGATCAATGGAGAAGTATAATAAACTCTTTTTGCAGGTGTGGGACCATGTGTGCCATGAAAAGGATATGTCTAGGGAGGAGGAAAGTGGTCACTTGAGTTGGGAAGTGTTAACACCGATGGTGAACCGGTACATGTCGATCTTTGTGCAAGGCGCAAGCACCATGGCGCCATGCGATGAAGAAGAAGAAGACGTGGTGACCACGCCCGTGGGATCCCTCCACGCCGAGGCGGACTTCACGTGTACGACGTCCGAGTGTTCGATTGCCGGGCCCCGAGTGGGCGTGAGCCAAGTAAGAGCGCGCAATGCTGCGTCTGCGGGCTCTCGCCGGCCATGAGCCATGTATAAAGAGCGATGCGAGAGAAAGGGAGGAGATTAACTTGAACAACAATTAAACGAATACAATCTGCCCCTTTCCTTCCTCTCGCCAGATCCTAGTCTCCTTCCTCTGTTCCTCCCCTTTCCCTCGAATTTCCTTCCTGGATGCTAACATTTGGTATCAGAGCCAAAAATTTTTACTCCGGTCGTGAAATCTCGATCTGGATCCCGTTCCACCACCGCCGCCGCCGCCGCCATCTCCAATCCTTCCGCCCAAACCCCCATCACCATCCACTACGCTCGCCGATCCGCTCCACCTACCACCATGAACTCCGACACCCAGCTTTTGCTCAAGGAGATCCAGAAGCTTACGGCGGAGCAGGTGGCGTTCCAAAAGCAGCTCGCGGACACGAACTCCTTCCTGGAGCGTCGTTTCCGTGACCTCGACGACGTCATGGATCAGCGCTTCCAGGAAGTCGAAATCAACATCGAGCGTCGGGTTCTCGATTCGGAACTCCGCCACGACTCGCGCCTCCTCTCCATCGAGAAATCGGCGACCGAGTTCGAGTCCTGGCGCCAGGAACAGGAAGGCGTCGTTGACGACCTTCGGCTCCGCATCGGCAAGCTCGACAAGTACTGGGATCGATCCATGGTCGAGCCGACTTCCACACTGATCGAGCCGGCGCTCATCCCTGATGCGCCGCTCTCATGGGAGCAGCACGCCGCGACTCCAGCTGCGGGCTATACGGCTGCTCGGCCCAACGGGCACCGCTACGACACATGCTACCGGGAGGATGGGCACGGGGTGGTTTCCACCCTTGTTCATTCCCCGGTCACGGGTATGGCCGATTTCCCTTACAAACCGCCTATCGTTCATGGTACTGCGTATGATTTGACTATGGCTAGAAATCGACCCCCTGAACATACTCACCACTATCCTACTGGCAAGCTCCCCAAACTTTCCTTTCCCACTTTTGATGGAACCGATCTAAAACTTTGGATTACCTGTGCTAAAGATTATTTTTCCATGTATTACAGATCCTTCGATGTGGGATTCGATGCGCCAGATGCAATTCACTCGCCCGACCAAGCGTTGTTCGATGCAGCAGATGATAAACTCAAATCTATGCAAAGGGTCCGATTTTTTGCCGTGCTCTACATATCCGTTTTGATCGCGATCGGCATGAGTGCTCGCTTCGTCGGATGCACCGAATCCGTCCGGACGGCGTGCGTGCATGGGATTATGTTGATCGTTTCTCGAGCTTGTCGATCAACTTACCGCCTATGACCCTACTACACATTCTCGCATCTACATAACTCGTTTCATTGATGGATCGTTCTCTGAAATTCGTTCCGTTCTATTGGTTCAACGTCCCCGATTCCTTGAATCTTGCATACACGCTTGCCTTGTTGCGGAAGAGGCGGGCCGACTCATCACGCCGGAGGGACATTCGTAGTTGGAACCATCGAGCGGGCTCATCTTCGCCACTCAACACCGGCGCCCATTTCGTCCAACAGGATGGGGCGGCCGACAAGCAACCTGGGTCCGAGAACAAGACAATGGAGAAGAAATTGGCGGACCTCAAGGCCAATCGCAGATCTCGAGGTCTCTGTGAAAGATGCGGAGAAAAATGGGGTCGAGACCACAAATGTGCAGCTCAAGTGGGTCTCAACGCACTGGATGAGCTGTTTGCGCTCTTTTCTGTTGAAGAACATGTTTCTGATCCGGCAACAGAGGATATGGGGGAACCTGACACCGAAGAAAGCTACTGCTGCACTGCTTTTTTTTGATTCTTGCTTTACTATCACACGGCAATTGCGGTTCCAAGGTACTTTCCATTCTCGGCCTATCCTCATACTACTTGACTCGAGGCAGCTCATCATCTTTTGTCGGTGCGAGTTTGGTAGCCGCCTTGCATATTGATTCATGGCATGTGCCAAGATAGCTGTCACCTTAGCAAATGGAGCATTATTGAATTGTTCTCAAGTAATTCCAAAGAAGACAAGGGTCCATACAAAGAATATACATTCACACATGATCTCAAGGTACTTCCTCTAGCTGGTTATGATTTGATATTGGGCATGGATTGGTTGCAACAGTTCAGTCCAATGAAGATTGATTGGAAAAATCACCGGGCCGGCTATACCTTACAAAGGATCCTCCATACTTGTTACATGGGCTTTATGTTTGCCGACTCCTCTACTACACCGGCGCTTTGTCCAAGTTTGCGAAGTGTCACGCATACAGACTCAACCATCGGAATCTGAATTGCATCCTGCTATTCAAGAATTGTTGCAAAATTCAGTGTCATCACAATTTGGTCCTCGGTCATTGCCTCCTCGAAAGGGACTGTGATCACACCATTCCATTGGTGCAAGGAGCTCAACCTTTTTCGATCGGACCATATAGGTATCCTCCAATTTAAGGATGAAATTGAGTCACAAGTGGAGACCATGCTTTGCGGGGGGCATCATTCAACCCAGTTCTTCCCCTTTTTAATTCACCGGTGTTGCCGGTTAGAAAGAAAGACAATACTTGGCGGTTTTGTGTCGACATCCGTTATTTGAATGCTCGACAAAGAAAACAGCTTTTCCTATACCTGTGTTTGATCAGTTAATGGATGAGTTAACAGGTGCTAGCTATTTTTCCACCTTGGATCTGCTGTCAGGATATCATCAAATCAGACTTCGCCCTGGTGAGGAACCAAAAACAGCCTTCTCAACTCACATGGGCCACTATGAATTCAAGGTAGTAGCCTTTGGACTCACAGGAGCACCGGCTACCTTTCAAGGAGCCATGAATACTACTCTCAAGCCACTGTTGAGACGCTGTGCCATCGTATTTTTTGATGATATCCTCATTTACAGTGCCACTTTTGAGGAGCATTTGCAACATCTCCATCAAGTGTTCACATTGTTGGCCAAAGATCAGTGGCACATCAAACTGTCCAAATGTAAGTTTGCTCAACAGGAGATTATTTATCTGGGACACAAGATTAGTGCTCAAGGAGTGGCCACAGACCCATCCAAAATTGAGGCAGTCACAACTTGGCCAGTACCCACATCAGTCAAGGAACTAAGAAGTTTCTTGGGATTCACAGGGTTTTATAGAAGATTTGTCGAAACTATGCACCGATCTCTAAACCCTTGACCGCCTTTGCTTAAGAAGAATGCCTTATTTGTATGGACTTGATCATGACAATGCTTTTCAGTCCTTGAAGGCCGGTTTGTGTGCAGCACCCATCTTAGCCTTGCCTGATTTTTCTAAGATATTCAGTAGTGAGACTGATGCTTCTAAAACTGGTGTTGGGGCTGTCTTGCTTCAGGAGGGTCGACCTCTTGCCTTTCTCAGCCGTGCCTTAGGCCCAAAAAATCAAGGTTTATCAGCATATGAGAAAGAATATATGGCTATTCTTATTGCTGTTGAACAATGGAGGTCCTATCTGCAACTTGGAGAGTTCATAATTTTCACTGATCAGAAGAGTCTTATCCATCTGAGCGATCAAAGACTGCATACCACCTGGCAACAGAAGGTGTTCACTAAGCTTTTGGGGTTGCAATACAAGATTGTATATAAGCCAGGCACTGAGAACTGAGTGGCAGATGCCTTGTCTCGACGCGGTCACACTGAAGAGCTAACTGCAATCTCTGGCCCTGTGCCTGCATGGTTGACCGAGATCAAAGCTAGCTATGACAAGGATAGTAAGGCTCAAGAACTCTTAATCAAGTTGGCTGTGGAAGGCACCCCTGAATCACCTTATACCTTGCAGCAAGGACTCATTAGGTATAAAGGTCGCCTGTGGATAGGATCAGACAAGGAACTGCAACTCAGAATTGTGGAAGCATTCCATTCCTCCCCGGTTGGTGGGCACTCTGGAATTCCTGCCACTTATCATAGGCTCAAGGCTCTCTTCTCTTGGACCGGACTCAAAACTATGGTATCCAATTTTGTCAAGACTTGTCCCACATGTCGGCCGAGCTAAACCAGATCGGGCTAAATATCCGGGATATCCACCTTTACCTATTCCCTCAATGGCTTGGCAGAGCGTTTCCATGGATTTCGTGGAAGGATTACCCATGTCTGGAGGTAAAAACTGTATCCTCGTGGTGGTGGACAGGTTTTCAAAGTACGAATTGAGTCATCCGCTCAATGCTTTCCACGAGTTGCAAAGTTGTTCATTGCTAACATATACCGATTACATGGCCTTGCCTATGTCCATTGTGTCCGATCGTGATCGGGTATTTACTAGTCGGGCTTGTGGCAAGAGTTGTTCAGGCTGGCTGGTGTTGCCCTGAAGATGTCTTCGGCCTATCATCCTCAAACGGATGGCCGCAGGCGAGTAAACCAATGTCTTGAGACATTCTTACGCTTTGCTTTGTGAGTGCTTCTCCCTCTAAGTGGTCTGCATGGCTATACCTGGCAGAATATTGGTATAATACTACGTGGCATTCTTCTTTGGGTTACTCGCCATTCTTTGTTCTCTATGGCCGACAGCCCCGGAACTTTGGGATATCTGAAGCGGATGTCAGCAGTTCAGTTTCACTGGATGATTGGCTCAAGGACAAGGAAGTCATGACGGCCCTGGTTCATCAACATCTTCACCGTGCCCAGAAACGGATGAAAACTCAAGCAGACAAGTCTCGTTCTGAGCGCCAATTCGCTGTTGGGGACTGGGTTTACCTGAAACTACAACCGTATGTCCAAGCTTCACTAGCACCCAGGGCAAATCAAAAGTTGGCGTTCAAATTTTTCGGTCCATTTCAGATATTGGCTCGAGTTGGTAATGCTGCATACAAACTTCAGTTACCTGCAACCTCTGCTATACATCCTGTGTTCCATGTGTCTCAGCTCAAAACTGCTTTACCAGTATCTCATGAAGTTGCAACTCTACCTCAGTCTCTGGATGGTCTGCAGATTCCACTCAAAATCCTCCAACATCGTGTCAGTACTTCTTCTTCTACAGTGGTTCCACAAGTTCTTGTCCAGTGGTCTGGTTTTCCACGTTCACTGGCTACATGGGAAGATATGGCCTCACTCAAACAAATAAGCGTTTCCCGCCAGCCTCTCCCGCTTGGGGACAAGCGGCTTCTTATCGGGGAGAATGTTAACACCGATGGTGAACCGGTACATGTCGGTCTGTGCAAGGCGCAAGCACCATGGCGCGATGATGAAGAAGAAGACGTGGTGACCACGCCCGGGATCCCTCCACGCCGAGGCGGACTTCACGTGTCGACGTCCGAGTGTTCTGATTGCGGGCCCCGAGTGGGCGTGAGCCAAGTAAGAGCGCAGCTGCGTCTGCGGGCTCTCGCTGGCCATGAGCCATGTATAAAGAGCGATGCGAGAGAAAGGGAGGAGATTAACTTGAACAACAATTAAACGAATACAATCTGCCCTCTTCCTTCCTCTGCCGTATCCTAGTCTCCTTCCTCTGTTCCTCCCCTTTCCCTCGAATTTCCTTCCTGGATGCTAACAGGAAGCACATGATTTCAAGCATTATAATCTGCGGAAGCTTAGGATAGAAGGTTTCCAAGTACAAGAGGAACTCAAGCGATATATAAGACAAGTTCTGAAAGCAGCAGTGAATTTAGAACTTGTAGCACTTTGTAAAAAGTCTCCTCTGTAGAAAGTGCCGTATTCGTCCTGCATCAATGGCATATCCACAAAATGAAGAGGAGAAGGATCTGATAAGGATACAAATTTCAGACCAGATATGCTCGAATGCTGGAATTAGATTTTTCCCTTGATTATATCTTCGCATTTTGCGTTTTTTAAGCTTCATAGCGCTTGCATCTTGTTAAAACAATGTACCTGGTAACTGATAAGGTTACAAATTACAGATCAGATATCCTCGAATGCTGAATTAGATTTTTCCGTTCACATTTCGCGTTCCTTAAGCTTCATACCTCACATCTTCTAACAATATGTATATGGACGTCTTTGTTGGTACCTGGTTTTAGTATAATGATATGATTATAAATAGGAATAAGTGACATCGCTACACCCAATCAGCTACCCGATACCCCCTCGTTCCCGACGCTCACTCACCCGACCGAACCGACCCGTGCGCTGGCTTACCCAAACCCCCACGACCAAATTCCTAGGATCTCGTAGACTCGACGCTTGCGCACGGCCGGACATGGAGGCGGCGCAGCCGGCGTCTTGATCTGCGGCGACCCGATACCCCCTCGCGACGATGGTCGCTCTTCCGACGACGCCCATCTGCCGTCCGCCCGTCCCCCTACCAGTGCTGTCACAACTACCCGCACGCCAAAACCAAACAAAAGCTGATCGCATCCACGTCGTTCTCTCTGGCATGGAGCAAACGCGACCCTCGTAAGAACTGCTGCTAGCGGCACCATGGCCAAACCAAAGTGTTAGAGGTGTCTAACAGATTCAATTGGTAATGGGGATAGAAGGGGAAGGGAAATCGAAGAACAGAGAGGAGAAGTCGAGCACGAAGATACAGCTTGCATTTCAGTTGTTCAAATGTTTGTTGCCTTCTCTCCTCTCGCTCTCTCCTTAAGTATTGTTACAGGTCCATTCACCCACTGAGCCACGCAGGGCCGGTAATCCTAGTGTTGGGCCGAGATGTGCGATCGGAGCGACGAGGCCCAATCACCGGTTCAGCGTCGACGTCTTGTATTGGCAGCGGCATGTCTCCAGTATCGGTGCTGACACAAAGCTGCTGAGACAAATGCTATGCTATGCACAGGGAAGCGCTCCTACAAAGCCGACCGCCAGGCCAGAATACCGTCCGCCATCACCCAATCCAATGAGTCAGGGAAGAGGCCGATGAAACTTCTGTGGAAAATGACTGGGATTGTTGAGAAGTCTAATGTGTGTTTTGAGCAACTAAAAAGCTTGGTTTCGAGAACTCAGTTGAGGAAACGGGTGACTGATGTGCGTGTGCCTGACTGCACCATCAATAATATTAATGACTTGGAATACAATACCAGACAATACTAACTAATACTGGAACATACTAATAATAGCTACTGAATAAAAAATTGAGTAGTACCGACAATTATTGAAGGATAGTACTAACAAAAATGCTGAATAAATATTTAACATGTATCAAATAGTACTAATGACTTGAAACACTACATAAGCAAATTAATATATACCGAACAGTATTGATAAAGATAATGCCATCAAATGAAAAGAGAAGACAATACTAGCAAATACCAGCAGTGATTTAAGTGCGGAGGTGGAAGGTGAACTGACGCTGGTTGTTGATAGTGTAGTCTACACGTAGGTTATAGAATAGCACATGCATAGTAAATACTAATATTATCCATATATTTAATTAAACTAAAAAAATGATTTCTCGGAATAGGTATGTTCTCTTTAGAACCGCGGAGCGCGTCTACTTGGAGCACAACATCAGGAAAAACAATTTTAAGCGATTCTTCCCAGGCTTCTTTAGCCTGCGGAGACATAGCACGTGTCACCAGCCCATTGACTAGTAGAATTACAGTGTCATGTTTGACACAATTTTACTCTGCGCATCTGCCGATGCAGCCGAAGAGGGCGTTGGCCCAGAGTCTGCCTCAAAAATGACGGCCGCAACGGTTGCCCTACGCAACGCTATGCCCTATGCATGTATGATTCAGCTATATATGTACAGAGTTCCAGCTTCACTCCATATGTACGTATCAAGATAGTATCGGGTCCGGCTGGTACTTGAATTCAGGCACATGGTCAAGCCTGCAAAGAGAAGGCACCAAATCAACAATATCCATGCGGTTTGTTAAGAAACACAGGTACCCTCAGAAAAATTCAACAACAAAAAGACTGCGATGCAAAGTATGTTGCATCGTACCACAGTTTAAGAGCATAAGCGAAGTGTAAGTACCTTTGCCTGACTTTGAGAATACCAGTACCGAGCTGCATAGGAATGCCCATGATAATGCATTCACTAACTCCCTCTATCTGATCCTCACGACCACTGTATGAGGCATTGAATAGATGTTCTGCGGTTTTCTCAAAGGAAGCAAGCATCAGCACACTGCTTTTCATCTTTGCAATGCCATATCTAGTAATGCCGAGAACTTCCCCCTGCTCAGAGAATTCACAAAAGTAAAATGGGCATAGGTCTTGAAGCATGTAATAAAGTGCATGGAGGGTAGGATAGACATTATTCATTTTCCAGAGAAGGCCAGATCATGATACCTTGTATGTCATTAAATCTGCTAAGAGCATCATATGTCTCCGATCAATGTTCATACCATGACTTTTCATTGTGTACTGGATTTCATCAATAATGGATCTCCTAGCAGCTTCAATTCCAAGCGTTTGGTTCGTTTCCATGATGTGATTACTTTTCGTCTTCCTAGCATCAACTCCTGGGGTACCCATGACTGCCAGGAGGTTTGTTCTGTAATGACATTTCTTTGATTAGTGTACATCATGCCAGAAAATACTGCATAAGCCATGCTAAGTCGAAACAGCTTTGATCTTGCCATTCGTACTACCCTCAAACTAGTTTTAAACATTCAACTGAAGGTTACCAAAGTGAGAAAGTAAAGGTTAATGCTTTTAAACATTCAATTGAAGGTTACCAAAGCGAGAAAGTAAAAGGTTAATGCTGCTAAATTAATAAAGAAATGCTAATTCTGGTCATAAAAACATGTTCAGGACAAGATTTAGTCAAGCCTTAAAAACTATAAACATCGATAACTTTTACATTATTTAGTTTGAAAACATGCAAGTTAAATTATTTAGTTTGAAAACATGCAAGTTAAATGTGTATAATTGCACTGGAAAATACTTGCAAAATTTCGATAAGCCTGATCGATAGAGATTATTGTGGCTGCGCTGCAACTATGGATGCAGCAGCCCAACAGCAAATGTCAAGCAGCTGCAGCTGGTGTGCAAAGTGCAGAGAAAGAAAAGCTTTGCAGCCGATGGGCTGCAGCTGCACAACAATACCAGCAGCAGCCTAAAAAGCCAAAAGAAGCAGAAGCGATGGGGGGGCTGTAGGAAAGCTTACCCTTCAACTAACAATTGGTATCTTTCTGTCTCGTTGTTGACTTTAACTTCGTCAATAACAACCCTTTCAACAGTTGGAATGCCCTGAATTTATATTTTTAGAAAGGTCAGCACTGGCATCATGGTATTATAAGTATTTTTACAAACAAAAATGGCAGGAAATTTAACAATTAACATCTGGTTCACCTTCACAATCACTTTTGGAAGGATGGATTTGAGGTTATGCAGTTCAAGCTGAAGTTTGCGCTTATCAGTTCCAGCTGGATATATTCTCAACTTGGCTCTATCAATGACACGGACATGCTGCAAAAAAATCATTTTATTTGCAACCACAGTTAACCAAAAAAATAATTTTTCACCTGATGTCTCAAATTTGGAACTTTGTTTATACCTCAGATTTTAACTTAATCTTTGGATGATTCAAAATTGACAGCTGCACAGAATCAGCAGATATTCCCATGTGGAGAGTTTCTATAAGTTGCATATCAAGTTTGACAACCAAGTTTGGCTGACTTGATTTCAGGACAATCTGTATGGCTGCTGCAACCTGATCAACACACATCAATCCAAAAGTCAGCACCAAACAATCAAGATGTGGCAGGGCAAAATATCACACAAGGTATGAGATATGAACATGTATTTTTATTCATTCATGTGGGTTTCATGCTTTTCTATAACGGAAAGATCCACAACCAAAATCCAACACAAGCCACTGAAAATTTTCCACATAAGCCAACATATCATACTATAAATCTAAACGAGTGGACTCAAATCTCACAAAAAAAAAAGAAGAATTAGAAAAGTAGCTGCAGAACTAGTACATCGGTACCCTTATCATGGAACTTGTAGATGTGAAGTACAGTTCATATACATGCTATTTTTGTATTGCATAAAATGAGCTACCAACATTTAGCCTCCATAGAATACAGTAAGGTAACGGAGAATGAGAGAAACTTTCTCAGCTCTAGGTGTGCATGTGACTTCCATGCCTGGTAGAATAACCAGCCACTCTGTGCAAGTGTGAACACTAAAATAATGATAAATAGGACGAAAGATGGAAGATCAACTTGTTTCATTAAAGTGTATATAAAAATGATCTGTAATAAAACATATCAAGTGATAGTTCACCTCGCCGAGCACTGCTTTCTCCATAGATCCTTTCACAATACGCGCAGAAAGCGCATCTTTCCTTGACAAAAGCTGAGCGGTGATAATAGGCGTGCTTATCTTTTTAGCAGCATTGATAATTTCCTTGATTCGAGGAACACCAAGAGTAACATCTTTTTTATGGTTAAGGAAACAAGTTATGAAAGGCACTAATGTAGTGGGATCAGCTCTGTTTCTAGGCTTTCTGAGTTTCTATGTCAATTAATGCATTTAATAAAGTAAATTAGATTGACTGAGGAACAAAGGTTCTTTGAAAAAAAATCCTGAAAGTCTGATACTACTCCATTCCAAATTATAAGACATTTTAGCTTTTCTAGATACATGGCTTTTGCTACGCACTTAGATATATATTATGTCTAGATGTATAGTAAAAACAATGTATCTAGAAAAGCCAAAACATCTTATAATTTGGAATGTAGTATTTTCCAGAGATATTAACTCACAGAAGCGCCTATCTGAAGTAGAAATAAAACTGAAAAATAAAATGAAGCGCCTTAATTCCGCAAGTTTAAACGCCACAGAAATCAGTAATATTTTCCTGAAGCAGCGGTGAAAAGGATACTCATGCTAGCTACTCCTGCAAAATGAAATGTTTTCAGTGTCATCTGAGTCCCTGGCTCTCCAATACTTTGAGCTCCAATTGCTCCAATAGATGCTCCTGCTT
Organism: Chrysopogon serrulatus; assembly: GCA_015844335.1. NCBI lineage: Eukaryota > Viridiplantae > Streptophyta > Magnoliopsida > Poales > Poaceae > Chrysopogon > Chrysopogon serrulatus. The sequence continues at coordinate 29,952 of JADLZL010005418.1, read as the reverse complement.
CAATCTTCTTTGACTGATAACGAGATAAGCAAGTGTCCAAGAAAACCTGAGCCAGAAAAAAAAAAGGAAATAAATCATCTGATACAAGGATACGAGAACAAAATGCACGAACTGACAAACCAATCCTTTGAGAAGACTTAAAACTACAGCTTAACTATGTAACTGGATCACCAAATAAACTTTTTTTTTTTTTGCCCAAGTCCTCAACAAACTAGAGACGAAGACAACACATAGGAAAGTGGTTAGTCAATGATATCAGGTTAGTGGTTGGTTGATTATATCAGGGTCCAAAATGCCCCTGCTTACATAGGAAGAGGTTGTTATTTATTTATGACCAATGTATGCTAGATTGATATTGCTTTAACATAATAATAAAAACAGAACAGTGGCAATAATAAAAATCAGGAACAGCAGGGAAGAATTACTCATAAAGTCACAATGCACTTGCAATAATATAAATTGTAAATGTTGGATTTAAACAGAAACCCACAGAAGAATCATGGTATATAGAATTTACACAGAAACACCATGTGTTAAGGGCAAGCTTCCATATTAGGAGGTCAGCTCTATAAAGGGATAACCTTTATTCATTATGAATCAAATACAAAAAAAAATTATCCTGATTGAAATTTCTGCCATCCTAGCCTGTATCCCCCTCCTCCCCTCTAATGCTTCCCTCCATGTCATGCTATCTAGCCATCTCCAGCACAGTTATCTTCACCAAGGTGCACAGCAAGTCCACGTCATGACCTTTTTCTGTTCTAAATTGAACCAAACAGCCCAATAACTAACAAAGAATGCATCAAATACATTTATGCTATCCCTTGATGCCAGAGAAGTTCACAAATCCATAGTTTCTGAAGCATAAATTACGATATTGGTATACCCTATGGCATATTTGCTGAAAAAAAATGCAAACCAATTGGAAAATGGCAAAAGTCTGATTTAATCTAGACAAAAGTTAAGCTCTTTGACAAAGTGGCGATGAGTTTGGTAATAAGGTAAAAAAGATTATAAACACGCACCTGAAGTTGTTTTGCAGATATACCAGATATAATAGCAGCAACAGATTCTTCTACGCAAGAATCTTTCTTTTCTACATGATCCTCATGTAGATGGAGTGCCCTTCTTGTGCATTTCATTAATTCTATACGTTTATCAAGAAATTCAGCTAAGTTTTTCTTGAACTCTTCGCTACAGCCACCATCAGATGAAGTGTCATACTGCAAGAGCTTATCCTCTAACATCTGTTTGATAGCCTCTGGAGATAATGTATCTGATCCCCTTAGAGGACATGTGGCCTATAATAAAGTTAAATGATCAGAGCACATTTTCATGACCATCTAACAAAGTATTCTGTACATTAAACTAACCATGACTTTCATAAACAATTGATCCAAATTTAAGGGCATGCCATCTTTCCCTTCCATCTTTGCAGGATCCATGCCATCATCTCCATACAAAAATTGAACTATACCACCACTAGCATTTCGAACTGTCTGATCGTAGAAAACTGAGAGATCTTCCAAGCCCTTCATCAATCTGCGGGACATATATCCAGTTTCTGCTGTTTTGACCTATTATTAAAAAAAAGAGAGATCAAAACGAAGGAAACAACAGGTATCGAGCCCCACTAAAAATTTTGAATGGGAATGGGAAATAGCTGCCGACGCTGTTCTGAGGATACAAGATCAAGTGCAGACGATTATGTAATAACAGTATTACACTGGTGTAATCAATGGGATTCTCTTTAGCTTCTACTCGAAGATATAATATTGCTCTGTAAAAGCCACTGTGCAGTTGTTAACTTGATGTAGTGCTGTTCTGTAGTAACTAATGCATGGTTGTCAATCTCTTAGGTTGAATGTTGCATTATCTTGTAGCAATTCTTAGAGAACAAGTTCTGTTGTATGCCAGGTGTCAGGGGACTAAGATCTACTTCCCTAGCTTCAGAGAAAACTGGGGTTACTCTTTTCCTTCAATGTGAGTCTGTAATATTTATTAGGATCAAGATTATAGATCCAAACTTCCCTAGCTTTGACCAAGTTTGTAGAAAAATATATTAACATCTACAGTAGAGACCTTAAGGAGTGGAATATCTCCAAGGATCTAGTTTTGGACAGGAGCGCTTGGAGACTGGCAATCAACGTGCCTGAGCCGTGACCTCTTTTTGTCGTGTGCCTTTTTGTGTTTCCCAGTTTCTCGTCTCTTTTGGGTTTCATCTCTAGCCTACCCCAACTTGCTTGGGACAAAAGGCTATGTTGTTGTTGTTGTTGTTGGTACAGTACCAAATAAATACACTATTTAATATGATGTGTAGATGTTGGTGCACTTTTCTATAAACTTGGTCAACATTAGAGAAGTTTGGCTCAGGACAAAACTAAAAAAAAATTACACTTAGGAATGGAGGGAGTGCCGCCATAGTAGCAAACAATTTGGGCAGGAAAACAAGCTGACTACATATTTTTGGAATAATATCACCATTGTCTGTTTGAACTAATTCAACTGAGTAACACATGTAAGTCATATTTAAGCCTATATGAACAGCTGTGGCATCATTTATGATGTAATCCCTCAAAGCACAAAAACATAATAAATGCAGGAAAGAAACATGTTTAAATTTAGGCTTACCGCCGTGTCAACAAGACCTTCTCGTCCACCCATTGTGTGGAAGAAAAACTCAGTAGCAGTCAAACCAGTATAGAATGAATTAGCAACGAAGCCTTTAGCCTGCAAGTGGAATACAAAACCTTATCAGAATGTTTGTGTTATTAAATTTAAATGTCTACTTCATTTTGAAATTAAGCAAAATGGCAGATTCGTGGATGTCACAAATAGAGAAGGGTGGTAGTATTTTAATATTTTAAAAAGTATAATGTTCCAAAAGCTCCAATTTCTCTATCGACAACAAACCAACAATCATGCAATCACTCAGAAAAGTTTGATGGTTGTGGTACATGGGAATTGAAAAACAGAAACTAAAGCTACTGTTACATCTGCACTTTTGGATAATCACTGCAGAAGATGTGTTATTTGCAGTCATTCAGCCCAATCATGGTAACAAATTTGCAGAATTTGCTTATTCAAAGCGAACTAGAAATATCCTGTGCAAAAATTAGCAAGTCATGTTCCTTTTTGTCACTTACCGCAGGAGTCTTTGAATTTATAGGAAAGTGAGGAAGAGTTCTATTTATAAAACCATCTGGGGCACGACGCCCTCCAACTGATTGCTGTCCAACACACGCAACCATCTGACTGATATTAATTGGAGAACCTTTAGAACCACACTGAGACATAATCAATGGGCTGTTCCTCCAGTGAAGCGTATCCATGCACACCTGAAAAAAGTTTCATCACGAGAAATTCAACGATCCACTGAAAACACTGTAAATTCAGAGTGGGCACATAGGTAGTTCCTTACAAAATGACTACATCAACTCTGTTCACTGAATTATAATGCTACAAACTAACACAATAACAACGTCCCAACAAGGAAACTTACCCAAGTAACACTAAAGAGACACATTTTAAAAATAACATCCAACATGAGGATAAATTTTGGGCATGAGACCACTAATGATTATAAAGAACAATTATGTTCTCCCTAATTGTAAAAAACTAACAGAGCAAAGAGGATCAACCAGATCAAGAATGTTCACATGCTAATTGACTAAAAAAATAAACAAGGTAATGAAACCATGTGCAAACTCACGTTTCCAGCAATTGATCTGATTTCATTTAACACGCCAGTGATGTTATGCTCCAACGTTTGAGCTGCATTGCAACCAGGATGCAATGCGAGCGCGCCTTTCGCAAACAAAGAAATAAGATCATGGCATTTTTTGTACCCTCCTTCTATTTCCTTTTTCTTTTGCCGATTTAGATGTTCTCCTGGTTGAACATCATCCACACCAATGGAAAAACCATGGTTCCCTATAAATCTTGCACTGCAGAGGGGAAAACACCTTCAGATCAGAATAAAGTTTCCATACACTAATTTTGAAAAACTTTGGTATATATGTGATGTTTATAGATAACTTGCAGTAAGGCCTATACAGTGTAGGGTTAGCTAACTTGACCTAAGCAGCCTATTAGCTCTCTTGAGTGTGTCTTGAACAGAATAATGGGAAAAAATATATCTATGTGAATTGAGTGTGAGTTCCTTCAAGCCACTGAAATTTATTGGCTCCTTAGGGCACTAACAAGCGTGGGCACATACTGTCAACTAATAGCTTTCCTCACCACAGAGAAAACCAATGCATGCAACTGCAAGCACTTGCTGGGTGCATCACCACCAGAGCAAGCGCTCGGCGCTTAGACTAAGCACCCAAGGGTCCTTTGGATGCAGGCGCTTGGACCAACATAAAAAGTAACTGAAATGTGTTTCTGTTGGGGCCAAGAGGCACTTAATTAGGCTGTTAGGATTAAGAGTTACAAAGCTATTTCCATGGTAGGTGACAGCTCCTACAAAGACGATATCTGATGTAGCGTGTATTCTCTATCTCCTAATGCATCTATAAAAAAAAAAATTACATTGTACATTCCCTATGTGCTACATGCCAAGAGACATCAGTGGCATATAAGGAATCCTAAGAATATTATGTGGAGTAGGAGTTTATCCATAAAAGAACCACCTTTCACATAAATTAACATGAATGATGTGATTACACAGAGCATGGAATGTGTCTCACCTAAATTTTGCCAAGCGATTCATACAGCTTGCTGCAGCATGAGAATTATAATCTCTTAAAAGAACAGAGTAAAGGCCATCCTTATTCCCATTACCTGGAGATAAAGGCCACATCTTTTTTTTATTGCTTCCAAATCTTCATGTAAAACGTAAATAATAAATGCCCATAAACTGTAGGAACTAGGGAGCAGACTGTTTAGTAACAACTGATAAAATTGCACATTCTTTCAAATAATTACCTAAAGTGGCCTTCCCTACTTGTCCAGATAACAGTTCACTGTTTCGGAAGTAGACATAGCCATCATTGGGACACATAGTTTCCTTTCCACACATTGTTTCCTTTACCTCTTCTCCCACCTCTTTTTTTCCCTTTTTTTTGGAATAAATTTTTTCTTGAACAGCAAGATTCAGAAACACCCTTGTGCGTGCATTAGGTCGGACTAATACACTAAATAGTTGTTTACCAGTCCAAAGCTCAACAGGCTGCAAAAATAGAATACACACAAGATATGGGCATCTCAGTAAGAAGGATAGTGTGTACAAAGATGCATGCCAATGAAAAGAGTGAATGCAAGTGCATAGATTTCATTTAGGAAATAAACAAACCATGCATTTTGCTATGTTTTCTTATTATATGCAAGCACTTTGAAATTTGATTTACAAAAGGTATCAGCAAGCACCTGATTTATCACGTTCAAATGATATTGAGTTATCGACTATTCTAACTATAGGCATCACTAGAAGCAGACCTAGCATAATTTTCTAGTATGACCATAAAAAAAACTCAGTATGAAAATCTTACTTTAATCAAGGCTGGCGTTGGCAAATCAATGTTCTCCATTGCATCACCAAGGTATGAGCACAAAAGAGTAAAGGAAGATCTATCGTAGAAAGTATCTTTTCTTGTAACTAGGAAAGATGAGGTCAAGAAGTCTTGTGTGGAAGCAACCAGTATCTCACCATTCTTAGGGGTACATAAATTATTCTGAACCTGTAAAAGCAATAACAATAACAAATAGCAGCTATCAAAGTTGTGCGAGGCTAGCAGATAAAAACAAAATTGCTCAACTTAAGAAAGAAAGAAAGAAAGGAAGAAAGCAAATGCTACCCCCATGAGCATAAGCGCTTCAGTGCGAGCTTCCTCTGTCTGAGGGACATGCAAATTCATTTCATCTCCATCAAAATCAGCATTATAAGGGTTGCAAACAGACTCATTAAATCTGAGTGTTCTCCATGGCATTATCCTTGCCTGTGCTCAAGTAGAAAAGCAAATATCCAAAGGTGAGGAAATGTTTGAAGTATAGTATAATGAAATAAGGAGACAATGATACCCTGTGAGACATAATTGACATTCTATGCAGACTCGGCTGTCTATTAAAGAGGACAACGTCTCCATCTTCTAAATGCCTTTCAACTATACATCCACACTTTAAATCACGAGCGGTAATCCTTCTATCACCATACTTTAAGCTCCTGAAAAAGCAGAAGAATGATAGAAGAGGCTGCTGGGCTGGATAACAATTCATAATTTCATCAAGTTAGAACTTACTGCTTCGTGCCATCAGGTTGTATCACAAAATTAGCCCCTGGATATTTGAAGGGTCCATTTCGTATACATTGTCGCAGCTTCTCAATGTTATAGTTTGAAACCCTTTCAGGATAAGTCAAGACTAGAGCCATCAACACAGGAACAGCCACCTGAATGATTTAATAAATGTGACATGAAAAACAATTGGAAAGTGAGAAAAAGGAAAGAATTGAGCATGAACGGTACCTCTGTTATTTTCAAATTTGGATCAGGAGATATTACAGTTCTTCCTGTGTATTCAGTACGTTTTCCAGACAAGTTACCACGAAATCGGCCAGTCTTCCCTTTGAGTCGTTGAACAAGGCCACGGTGTTGTGAATCAGGAAGAGAGGGAGCATCACTATTCACATATTCAACAACTTGAAGTTGAAGGTATTGCCAGCAATCCTAGAAGAAAGAGTGAAAAGTTAGCTAAGGACATCAACAAAATTTACAGTCTGATGAGTTAACTATCCAGATTGAAAGCGAAGCATCTGAAAATATGATCCCACCATTTTAAAGACAGAGTCATGAACTAAGTTCAATGTAGCCAGAAATAAGTTAGAAGTTTGAAGTACCTAAAGATTACTGTCCAATATTTGCACAAATTTCCAATTTATCATTTCAGCGCGTTAATATATTTAGAAGACTTGAATGTCAGATTTCTAGTTAATAACAATTTGGAATTGGATAGTGATGTTGAGTAGCCCATATGTGCTGAGTAGCCGATATGTGGAAATCATGAATGTCATTACTTCAATACAGTATTATACAACTTATTTCCAGGAATAGCACTTTACAAGCAACCAAAATTCAAATAGTTTGTGGTCTTGTGGATAACAAGGAACACAAGAGACAATAGTTCCTAAAACTAAAAACGATCCAAAAAGAAAAATGAAAGAGCACATCTATGAAGAAAAGAACAGATGAATGGAAAATTTCAGAAACATGTAAAAACAGACAAGTGAGGAGCTCTGGGTCATCTTACAAAGCACTTGGAGAACGGACCCCCAGTATGAAGGGTCTCCTTAAGGATGGAGTTTGTATTAACAATGCTCTTCAAAATAACCGTGATGCTGTCTTCATTGCTGCAATAAGCAAGGCAACTCATGATCACAAGGTTATTCTGAATCATAAAATGAAAATGAAGATAAGCACAGAAGCTCTTAAGAAACTGAAAGCAAACCTTGTTCTACTATTACCAACAATGACAGAAGGCCGTATAGGAACAGGTGGCACTGCAATCTCCGTCACAATAAGTTTTTCTGGCCTATCACCAAGGTTTAGTAATTCACAATCCTGCAGAAAAAAGAAAAAGAAGAGTAAAATTTTGTCAAAAAAACTGCAATGAGTTCAAATTGGAAAATAGCATTCAATGTGAGGCAAACAATGCGGCTTGGGGCAACTTGTTCGATAGGTTTAATGTTTTCTCCAGCTCACTTGACTGTCCTAGTGAGGGTAGCAGAACACATCAACCAACCCTATATCACATAAATTATGGTACCCTCTTCAGTAATAAGACTCTTGAATGATGAAAATTGGCACCAACCTCATCAGTCATTCTTCGGAATAGAGAGAGAACAGTTGCAGGGTCTAACACGCGAACTGAATTTGTGGACACCTTTTCTTTCTTGTGTTGCAATGCATTCTTCAGTTCTTCTGTATGTCCATCCAAAACCTTGCTACAGTCATGAACCACTATCAAGCCTGCTCTGCCTTTCTTAACTACACCTGTATTTACAACAAAAACAGGATAGAGTTGAAAGATTCCTTGCAAATGCTAACTTACAAATAATAGCCAGGTTTCAGTGACATTCCTAAGGTAAAATTATTATGGACAATACAGGATAGCTTACCATTTCTGTAATCACAGCGGGGGCAGCAAGATAGTTTGCATTTGTCCCTCACTTTTTTCATTGTAGCACTTTTCTGTAGTGCATCTGCCCTGGGATTTCTCATCTTCTTCAGAAACTCCCTGCGGTCTTTCTCCATAAGAAGAACTCTGCTACAGCTCTGGAAAGGCACCAGAGAACAAGAATAATTATCAAGACAGAGTTCAAGTGTTCAGCACACCCATGATGTAAACATCTTCATGGGTCATGGCAATACCTTGCAGATACACTTCAACACGTCCAGGATACAGTTAAAGAAGCCGACATTGAAAACTGGAAGCGCAAGCTTCAAGTAGCCGAAATGACCAGGACAGTCCTTAAATTCACCATGGCAGGTACTGCATTTCTCTCTCTTATTAGGTATTCCCTGAAATTTAACATGGGGAAATAAGTTGCAACAACTTGAACGATGCTACAAAGGCACGCCTATGTTAGAACTACCAACTTCGAATCATCACTGAAAATAAACATGAGAAAACAGCAATTCCGAGCGGGGCATTACCATTCGCGGGTCGAGCAACCCATTGGGCACCGGCTTCATGTCGTGGCCATAGATCCGGTTGTTCCAGACCTGCACCTCCGCGGACTTGCGAATCTCGCTGCCCGAGAGCACGCTGAACCGGATGCTCTTTCTGAAACCAAAAGCAGCCAACAGTAACAGGGAAGCAGCAGAGTAAGTGTAATCGTCGGGCTATGATTCCTTAAACGGGACGGGAGTCGCATGCTTACATCCTCCGGGTGCCGACGTCCTCGATGAAGGGCTCCTTCGTGCAGCGCAGCTTCTCCTCCGGCTTCGCCATCACTTGATGCGCAGCTGCTGTGCGGATTAGAGTAGAGTTGCTGGGCAGTGAAGGGCGGCGGGCGGCAGGCGGCGCGAGACGATTACTGAAGTGTCGTCTCGAGCCGCCGCCGGCTATTCTCCGGCGAGAAGTCCTCCGCACAGGCACAGAAAGCGGAGGTCGCAGCAGCGCGAAGGCGTCGGCGGCGGCGCGGGAGACCTAGAACAATTTTACCTTAATGAGAAGTTAAATAGGTATGGTAAAACAAATACGTATATTAAAAGTACTTTCGAGGGTTCTGAAACAAACGATCTGTAGCTGAGATGGTTAGTCGCGCCAATGTTGGATTAATGCGACACAGGGCTCGAATCCTGTTAGGCCCAAGGTATTGCTTTATTTTTATTTTTATTCTTTGTGTGTTTCTTTTTTCGAATCCTGTACATCGAGTTTACTTGTATTCAAGCAATTTATTTTTTTTACTTTTATTTTAGTCTTTGTGTGTTTATTCGAATCCTGTACCAATGGGTTTCTTCTAGTGTTTTTAAATATAGTAATATAAAACACAACTACTAATCTTAGCACATGGAAATTTTCATTAGGAGATATTTAGTAGAGAAAGTTTATAATAAATTTTGAATACCAAAATACTAGGAGAAACCTACCTCACTAGGAGAATTAGGCCTTCCGCAGTGTAGTATTTGAGTGATGCCTGAAACCACTTTTTGTTCTCTGGGCATCACTCCGAGTGGTGCTTCAACACTGCGGCTACTAGTGCCCAAAATAAAATTTCTGGCATCGGTGCATGTTGATTCACCGGTGCTTGCTCCTGAAAAGCTGCTGTGGCTGCCAGGAAGAGGAGAGAAAAAGGTAAGCAAGTTAATTTTTTTACTCCTATATTGTGGGTCCAGGTATGGGAGGAAGCGATGCTCACCATTGCGGCTTCAGCAAAGTGATATCTGTTACTATTTATGGGCCCCAAAGATTCTTGTGGGCACTACTCCACACTTCAGAAGGCCTTAGAAAGATCTGGTTGTAATGAGATTACTTTTATTCAAGCAATTTTACGCATAAAGTATGAGTTGTGAGAAAGAACGATTTTTATAGTTTTATTTATATTAATATAAGAGCAGCTATTTAGTTTTTTCGTCTTTGCATGAGATGTCACACGCCAAATTAGGACGGTGACAATTGGCAATTTTGGTGGAGTGTTGGAGGCCCAAGCGAGGAAGATGGACGGCCGACAGGGCTCCCATGGGCCGCCCTAGGGCAAGAGGAAAGGGGGCGGGCGCGTGCCCCGCCTTCTTGCCAGTGTGGAGGCCGTGGGCCCCCACCCGCGGCCCCACCACACCGCCGTCGCGTTTACCGCAAGTTACCCTTTATATTTTATTATTTCAGAAAAATTAAGAATAGGAAATGGGAAGTTCATATTCGATAAGAACTTTCCCATTAGAGTTCACTTGGGACTATAAATATTAGGAGATTGTAATCAATTGAAATCAATAAGTAATCGGGCGAAAGTCCTTTATTCCAAATCTCCCACGCTTCTCTCCTCTCCCTCCCTCAACCGCGTCGCCGCCGCCGCCTCCTCCTCCCTTCCTTCCTTTCCACCAAGCCCAACCACCCTCCCCACTGCGTGTATTACACAAGGTCTAATTATATAAGGGTGTGTTTGGATTGCTAATGGTAACCTAACTTGCCAAAAGTTGCCATAGAAAGTTGGTCTCCCGTTTAGATTGATATCTCAACTCTCTCCACCTTCAGCTTGCCACAATTTCCACTTCAGATTGTCTACCAAAACTTTGGCGCCTGATTTGTTTGCTAGAGTTTTGCGTGGAACACCTATGGCTTCACAACATGATGAAGTGAGCCAAACAGGCCAAATTCACTCTTAGGTCTCAACTATCCAAACAACCATTTTAGTTTTCTATATTTAAATTCCTATGTTGTGCCATGTCGGCTCAATAATAAGTAAGCCCTCAAGGATTTACGGTAGACTTCGCCAAGATCAAGATCGAGCTACTCAAAGATTGCCTATATTGCTGTGAAGGATCGCTACGAGGATCAATAGGCATCATGACGACCAAGATCAAGATTTTCACACATTATCCTGCATCGTCATAGCAGGGTGCGCAATTTTGTTGCACCCGCCGACACTAGAGGAGGAAGCCTCAAGAGGGTCATCTTCCGAGAAGAAATCCCTAGTGACACTAAGCTAAAGCCCTCACTTTATGTCAACTAGGCCGTAGGAACAATGGGAACTTTCTTGGATGTTGGGACAAGAATAGCCTCTGATGAGAGGTGGATGCCTATGCCATACTGCACCTTGACGAATGATGGCTGATAAGGATGGAAATGGATCGACCCGAGACTTAAACCCAAACCCATGGAAAAGTTAATTTTAAGGCCGTGGGTCGACCCATCATTTCACCTAAAGACCTTCGTCTCTTTGGTCTAATAGGTAGTATGGGTCAACCCAAAAAATATCCACTATCATATGATATGGTTCTATCAACATTCCTAGAAGAGATAAGGTACAAGACTCAAAAGTATCATGATGGCACACTAGAGTTACTAGCAATGCATCCACTTAAATAAGTTTACAGGTGAATCATGATTTTTTTAATTTTATCTGTCTTTTACTTTTAAAATTTGATATACCTCGATGTAGTATCAAGCATAGACTGATTATAATAAATTATGATCGACCGTGCTTATTTGAAGAAAATGAGGAAGACTAACAAATCAAAGAAAAAAATTATTATGTGACGAGTGGGTTGACTCATACTATCCAGTTTATTCTTTGAGGTTGGCCCTTGTGACTCGTTGACTTTACTTCATCGTCCCTGTGGCCGCCGGGAGCCCGGACCGAGACGGAAAGCATGCTTGCACAATTCTATAGAGTCGGCAGCTCTATTAGACATTCATATGTTATGGATGACTTATGAAGGAAATTCATGCCTAATTTCAAGTGTAATAAGCTCATGAGTCATGAGAAATAAGATTATAGAAGAATCTCTAAATAAGATTATAGAAGAATCTCTACTATAATAGAATACTTAAATTATACTCCGTCCACCCAAAAAACGCCCCCCGCTGAGAGCTACAACCATTGCGCACCCCACAAAGTATACATAGAAATCTAACACTATCAAAATCTAAGGCTCTTAATCAACCCTCGCGAGATCTAACGGTCAGGCATCAAAGGCTTCAGCGCTGAAGCCTCCCGCGACGCTTCCCCCGCCAGGGCGCTCCTCTTCCCCATGCGATGGACGAAGCGCTTGGGCCGGCTACGTAAGGTTGCGTTGCTTTATGTGGGGATATAGCCCCCGGTATGCTCAAGATGATATATGGGCCGCGCCATCGGCGGATCGGCCCATGGGATATGACGAGATGTTGTAATCTAGATTAGTACCAACTCGGTTACTTTACTTGTAAACCTGTCCTCTCCGGACTATATAAGGAGGGACGGGGGTACCCCCATAATCAACGCGAATACATCATAGAACACGGGATGTGCGGTATTACGTCCACACCGGTCGGAACTGTATAAATCTTGTGTCTACGTGCTTGTGTTTGGGTTACCATCTCGTTCTTGATCTCGCGCACCCCACCACCATCATCTAATCTACTACCTCGGGCACCCCCAAGGTAGGCTTTGCCGACCAATATCGTCGGCGGTATGGTCGTTGAGCGAGATGGCAAATCCGATCTTGTAGTCTCCTTGCGAGATTCCGGGATTAGGTTTCTTGCCGCGGTTCTCGTCGGTCGTCATCGAAGATTAAAAGCAATTGCTGCAACTCATCGCGTCTGCGGCTTGCTGGCGGCAACATGCCGATCGGATCTCATTACGACGTCCAAACCCGGACACTCATGATCTCTCCATGCAGAAAGTTCTCCGCTCGATCGCCGATTTCTCCATGAATCGTGTCGATTCCTCCGATCGGTTGGCGATTTCTCCATACGACGCGTCGACTTCTGCCTTTCGACCGCGGACTTCTCCGCGCGACACATCGACCTCTCCGAATCTTATACTTCTCCGCTCGGCGCGTCGACTACTCTACTCGGCCCGGCCACGACTTGTCTTCACTTAACAAGCTAAGTCATATTTTTAATATATTTTCTAAATATTCTCCGGTCTCCATATACATACATATATGCTTCTCCAAATTGTTTTTCTCCATATCAATGCATACACGCAATAAATTTTTATCCGCCGACCAAACTTACCCGAAAACCACCTCCTCGACCTTGACCTACACGTGCATGCAGCTCCGCGCTCTACGTTACGGTCGGCGGCCAGCCGTTTCTTAGCGACTCTTGTGCTCCTACGCACACGAGGCATGAGCTCCTCCGCTATGGGGTATGAGATAGTTGGGGCTGGGTAACAAGATACAAAGCTACAATACTCATATTTTCACCATTCGGGTTGCCGATCAAAATTTGCGTTATCCGAGACGGCCCTTAATCCCGAAGACGTGCATGCAGCTCCGCGCTCTGCGTTAAGGGTCGGTCGACAATGGCTCTTCGGCGACGCCTGTATTCCTACGCGTGCATACGGCTTCCACGCTAAGCGCTATGGGATATGGACTAGTCGGGGCTGGTAATAACGCGATAAAGAACCAACCGGTTGTACTCCACTTATATCAATATTTTTTTTAAGCCAAAAACGAATATAATATCGCCGATATTATCAATTCTGGTTTACACCAATATTTATATTTATTTTTACATCATGTACTACCGATTCTCCATATTTATTGCGGGGGGCTTGGTTTGGTCATCGAGCTTATTCTCTACGCTCGGGGGGGCCGGATCGATCTAGAAGGTCATCAAGATTATCGCCAACCCGGTGGTTACAACACTGGCGCTTCGGATTTCGCCGCCGACTAGTTGGTTGGACTACTCGCTTGCTCGGATTTTATCACCGACCGCTTGCTCCAACCATTCGACGCTCATCGCCACTTGCGGTTGTCTCCGCTCGGTGCTCATCGCCGATCACCCCTCATCGCTCGAGGCTCCTCGCCGATCACCGATCGCCGTTCATCTCCGCTTCGAGACTTCGTCGCCGATCGCCGCTCATCTCCACTCGGCGCTCATTGCCGACCGCCACTCGCGATTCATCTCCGCTCGGTGTTCGTCACCGATCGATCGCTCATCGCTCGTCTCCACTCGGCGCTCATTGCCGACCGCCACTCGCAGATTCATCTCCGCTCGGTGTTCGTCACCCGATCGATCGTTGCTCATTGCTCGTCTCCACACTCGGCGCTCATTGCCGACCGCCACTCGCCGCTCATCTCCCACTTGGCGCTCATTGCCGGCCGCCACTCGCGATTCATCTCCGCTCGGTGTTCGTCACCGTCGATCGGTCATCGCTCGTCTCCACTCGGTGCTCATCGTCGATTCGCCGCTCATCACCGCTTCGGCGCTCGGCGCCACTTTCGCTATCACCATTCGTCTCCGCTCGCCGTTCGTCATAGCTCGCCGTTCGTCATCGCTTCGCCGCTCGTCACTCATCCTTTGTTCATACAAAAAGTCGTTAGCTACGCTGGTGTACTATCAAGTTTCTCCATGCTTTGTTCGGTTCGAGTTGCGGCGCTTCGAAGTCTTGATACACACATGACAGCTAAGCCGGGACCTATTTGTTTTATTCGTCCGAATATTGGAAACCTTCTATTCTTTGACCACTGCTACAAGATGCTTCGCTATCTTCCAGCAAATCGGGGACTACTGGTGTACACGTCACCTCACGGTGACTTGATTTTGTACACGTCTCTCGACATGAAGAAATCTCAAATTTAATTTTGAGCCCCTTGCGTCCTTTTTTTGCAAGCCTTATCTGAATAAGCCCGAGGTCGGCCGACCAGACTCACGCTGGACTCATCGCCCGACCCGGCTTGCTTTCGAGCTTTATCGCCGACCGGTCGCATAACTTCATCGCCGACCAGCCGCCCCGACTCCATCGCCGTCGGTTAAACTGGTCGGATTCTTTTGTTCCAACCGTTCGGCTTCGAGGTTTAGCTACTCGGACTGATTCAAGACGGCGCCGCTCAAAGGATACAAAATCGCTGCGGGGACTAGCTGTGGGGATATAGCCCCCGGTATGCTCAAGATGATATATGGGCCGCGCCATCGGCGGATCGGCCCATGGGATATGACAGATGTTGTAATCTAGATTAGTACCAACTCGGTTACTTTATTGTAAACCCGTCCCCTCCGGACTATATAAGGAGGGACAGGGGTATTACATCATAGAACACAGGGATGTACGGTATTACGTTTTGACGGCCGGAACTGATAGGCCCCGGCGCCGGATAGCCCCCCCGTGCTACCCGAACCCCGGGCCGGCGGGGCCTGACCCCTACCACCCAGCCCGGCCCCGGCGGCGTGAGTTCCCCCGCTCGTCTTTGGGCCCGGCTCCAAAGACCGTATTTGGTGCTTCACCGAGGCGGCGATGGATGTGGTCGCCTGCACTGGGAGCCGGAGAAGAAGAGACCGACGAGTGCGTGGCACCGGGCGCGATCCACGCCGCCGCCGGCCCACCCAAACCGGGCCGTCCCATGATTTGGCATCCACGGGCGCACACCGCACATCCACTCATTCGATCACTACGGGCGGAAGAATGATTGGGCAAGTAGAGAACGATGATGGTGCAGGCTTAGTCCAAAAGCGACACTCAAAGATCGATGGTTACAGTACCCAAATCACCTCGGCTTTGACCGCTTTTTTCGGTAATGAGAAATATTTGTATAATTAGCTTGTCGGTGGGTATCTTTGTTGATGTTTCACATGGTTCAAGGATTTTTATTTTTATTTGGCATTTTCTTTGCTAGATTATTTTACTAATTAGATATAGTGAAGTTGCAATTCTCGTTTCGAGTTGTTTTGGCATCGTCCATGACAAGTATAACTTGAATATCTGCAGGCTTATGGTCACGCCTCGGCTTTGACTACTTTTTGGGTAACGAGAAATATTTGTATAATTGGCTTGTCAGTGGGTATCTTTATTGATGTTTCACATGGTTCAAGGATTTTTATTCTTATTTGGCATTTTCTTTGCTAGATTATCTTTCTTTTCTTGGACAAGTTCTCTATTTCAGTTCACCCAAGCACGTCGGCACCAGTATTGCATCAAGTGAACAGGTAGTAGCTAATCCTGTATCTTCTTTGTTCAGTTGCAGCAGATTGCATTTTGTTTATGCCAATCATCTTGGTTTTCTCAGCTAATCATCAGAGAAGCTAGACATTCTGTTCAGATTTTTATGCAATACAAAAAACTGTGTCAAACCTGAATGGTGAAAATATTAATATACCCATGTATCGGACAATGAATACTCAAGTAATGAATAGTCCTCAATGATGAAAATTATGATGGGTGCTAGAATCTAATTATGGAAACTGAAGATTGGTTGAACTGAAGGATGAGTATAGCTATCGTGCATGGTTGGTGCGAACAAATTGCAGGGATTAGGACTTACTATTGTAATCTAGGTCAGTTGAGTCGTGTGTCTTAAGTTCATAGTGCTTTAACTTGGGTGGTAGAATCTTCCATTCCCTATTCTTCAAAAACTTACTCAGTTATACCCCTCTGTCCAACTACTTGTAGTCGTAGTTATAGCTCCAGTAGCATGTACTAATTTAGCTTTGAGCTCATGTTGGTTTGGTTTCCGGATGATGCGGATGCTCTTGATGAGATGATAAATCCAGTCATCGAGGCATGTTCGGGAGAGGCATGCTTAGGAGGGGCATGAGTAACTAATGCTATTGCTTTTGAGTATCGAGATAAGTATCGACACATGGTTCAGCCATGACTATGAATTTCAGATAACTAATCTGACATTTGTCAATCTGAGAGTTACAGAATATTAGGTAACAAATGTGGGGCACCAGTCCAGGGTTTCTTAAACGCCGTGCCTAAACTCCGCACTCAGCTTACAAGTAATATTTTCTTTTTCCGTACATTGTGGAATCAAGATTTCAGACCTATATATTTTCTTTTTCCGTACTCTGCAGTTCAGTAAACCCCACATACCACTGAATTATCTGAATTATGCATTTATGTATTTTAGTTATATTGTCTTACTTAGCTGTTGTAGAGCCTCTCTCTTTTCTTATTGTATATGTTTCTTTTTTGCTCTTGGTAATATGTTAGGCAGCCTTGGATTATTGGGTTATCTCCCTCTAAAACTCTGAAATTGTTGCTCAGTACAGGTGATTCAGTTCTAGCTGTCTAGCTGTCTAGCTGTCTAGATCAAACAAAGGATGCATCAAGGAAGTGATCATCATTACATCATTAGGCACCCAGTAATTGGTGAGTATGCATTTGATTTGTGTCCTCATAAGTCCTACTTTCAAGTCTAAACCCATTGAGTGATAGTATCATGATTATTTTTTGTGCATTTATTTTGTGTCACCTCTTTGAGGAATGTCACTTATAAGTAACAAAGGTTTATGCAATTATCATAAGCATTATTGTTAGTGCATTCGCCCCCGGTGTGGATTTTGGATAATTAATGATAATCAAATTAGGGACTAACATGTTTATCAAGTGATATCTACAGTGTTAGTCCATTGATGAATTGAAATAAAAGAATTCGGTGAATGATAGCACCCCAAATCTTATGGACAAAAGGCGTTCCGGCTCAAGTGATTCACTCTCTTTTCATTTTGATTTGAGTCATAGGAAACGCCGTACTATCAAGAGGGACACAAAGTTAGCTAGCTAGATGGGGAATAAAAGTGCTCGTGTCGATGTTTTAGAGTAGCTTGAGAGACACCGATTCACCCACGTGCACGTAGACTTATTCTGCTCTTCTGCAGGGTGGACCGGAAGTTCCGGTCTGAGACCGAAAGTTCCGGTGGTCACATGGTGTTGCGCGTGGCGCAAACTTCCGCTCTCCCAGCGGAAGTTCGGCCCCGGGCGGAAGTTCCGGTCAAAGACCGGAAGTTCCGGTTCTTCTTGTTCTTGTGCGGTCTTTTGACTTGGCGGAAGTTCTGGTCTCTAACCAGAAGTTCTGCCCTGGCCGGAAGTTCCGGCCAGAGACCAGAAGTTTCGGTCAGCTAGAGTCTCGCCCATTCTCAAGCCAACGGTCAGATCTGAGTGGACCGGAAGTTCCGGTGGGTTCCACCAGAACTTCCGGTAGGTCTTTCGGAGCCCGAAGTATTTATACTTTTTACCTCCGTTTCTAACCATTACGCCAGGCAATACACTCATTCTTTGCTCTCCCAACAGCCTCCAAGCTTTGACTCGCCCACTCTCTCTCCCCCTTTGCTTCTAGGCTCCAATCATCGATTGTTTGAGCTAGGGACGTGAGATTTGAGAGCGGGAGCATCAATCTTCGACTTGAGCACTTGGTTTCCTCGTCTTGCCAGTTGGGTTTGTGTTTATTACTCTTGGGTTCTTGAAACCCTAGCCGGCTAGGCATTCTTCGTGGTTGCCCGTGTTGATTTACTTGTGAAGGCACCCCAAAGCGTTTGTATTACCCTTCATCTTAGTAGATATCTCAAGTTAACCTTTGTGGTTGCTTGAGGGAGGTGACCTTTGTGGTCGGGCCTTGGTGGCCACATCAACAACGAGGCCGTAGGAACTCCTTTGTGGGGATTGCCGAACCTCGGGATAAAATCATGTGTCCCGCGTGCTTGTTGTGGAGGTAGCTTCGACTACCCTTGTTATTGTGTTCTTCGTATTCCCTCTTGCATATTTGGTTGTAGGTTGAAAAATTGATTCAAGGGTTGGTGAGATCCAAAGGTGTGGAAAGCTAAATTCGATCACCAACATCATCTAGAAGTGTGTGGTAACAATTGCAACTGAAATTACATCTCGTATACTCTAATTTCGAAACACTTCTAGGGCACCAGAAGTTCTGGTGGGTTTGCACCGGAAGTTCTGGTCGAGACCGGAACTTCCGCTCCAAACCACCGGAACTTCCGGTTGGGTATTTAACTTCGCATTTCGAGTTTGTGAGTTTCAGGTTTTGCAAATACGCCTATTCACCCACCCTCTAGGCCAATTAGGTCCTTTCAATTGGTATCAGAGCTTTGGTCCCTCGGATTGACGCTTCACCGCATGAGGAGTAACATTGGCCAAGATGGATTCGGACACGATGAAGCTTCTCGTCGAGCAAATCACCACTCAGCTCTCCGAGAAGCTCCAAGTGCAGCAAAAGGAGCAAATAGACAAGATGCAAGAGCAAATTGATAAGATGAAGGAGGTACTAGATAAAGCAAACATGGAGTCAACCAACGATGGTGGTGACAAAACACCAAAAGCTTACACAAGAACCAGTTATGACTATGGGTCATCAAGCAAAGGAAACAACCCAAGCTTACCAATTGTCAACCCCGGCAAGCCGCCTCCATTTGATGGTGTGAGATATGTTGATTGGGCTCATAGAATGAAGTTACACCTTTGTGCCGCAAGATGTTGGAAAGTAGTGGAGGTTGGTGTGAATGTGCCCGAGGATGCTAGTGAGTGGACTCCCGAAGATGCTAGTGAGACCTTGATTTTGCAATGCCTATCTCCTGAAGAGAACAACAAGGTCAATGGAATGGTTAGTGCAAAACAAATTTAGGGATACCTTGAAAGTATCAGTTGAAGGAGACAAGAGTGTTAGAGTGGGAAACATTGAGCTTCTACAAGGAGAGATTGAAAACTTTTACACATTGGAAGGAGAAACCACTCAAGAGATGTACAATAGATTCATGACCTTGGTAAATAGGATTAGAGCACTTGGAGATACAAGGTGGGATGACAACGCAGCAGCAAGAAAGATGCAGAGTGTATAGACAAAAGAACAACATGCTTGCCTCCGTCATTATGGAGAAGGATAACTATAGCACCATGACACCACAAGAGATGCTTGCAAAGCTAATGCATCATGAAGTGCTAGATGATGAAGCCAAAGAAGCAATGAGACATAGAAAGAGCATTGCTCTCACGGCATCACAAGATGAAGACACAAGTCATTGCAACAAGAGGCGTTGTGAGCGTGAAGACAACAGCGATGATGATGATCTTGATGATGAGCAAGCACTATTGATGAGAAACTTCAAGAAATTCTTGAGAATGAAGAAAGACAATATGAGGAGAAGTGGTGGAAGCAAGCCATACAAGAAGAGGTTTTGCTATGAGTGTGGTGATATCGGTCACTTCGTGGTGGATTGTCCAAACAAAGGCAAGAAGTCTAGACTCAACAAGCAAGGCGACAAGAAGTACAAGGACAAGAAGAGAGGTGAAGCACACATAGGTCAAGAATGGCAGTCGGATGATGATAGTGAGGATGACTGTTGGTATCTGCTAATGCGTACTGAATAATTTTGCAAGCGCACGGATACGTTGTAGCACTTCACCGGATAAGTATACCCAGTTTTAATATCGAACCCAAAGGAAGATGTGTGAGGGTCTTCTAAACTACACTTAACCAACTGAGTAGCAAACAAGACTGTAGAGGTAGGAATATAGAGGGGACAACTAGGGTTTCTAGTTCAGGCTCAAGCAAATTATGATTAAAATGTTTCACTAGGGAGTTGGATAGGATAAGCACAGACAGAACTATACTTAACTACCAACTATTCTCCTGCTAGGCCTACTGACGGGATAGTGGAATAAGTAAGATTCAACGGAGCTATAAGTCACCTCCGCGAGCTACCACCAAATCCGGACAGTAGGGTATATCTATGAGCAACGGAGTCTAAGCACCACGCTTACACTATGATTACTACTTTAACCCAAGAGCTACAAGGATTAAAGTACTCAGAAAGAGTCGTAAACTAGCGAAACAGAATAAACAATGTTACTTACTTGAACATAGAAGTTGACTCCAAAGTAGTCTCAGATACAAGCCGTAGAGGTAGCACCGACAGGCCGATACTCCTCCAAAACTTTCTCTTTAAACTCTATTTCTCTCCCTCTGAAGAACTAGCTTCTAGAGGTATAGAACTAGCTCTCTCTTGGAATGCTAACTCGAGAGGTCATCCATTCAAGGGACACCTCCGAGAATCCTAATTAGGTTTTCTAGCTAAAGCTCTTCTCTTCTTCTCTTCGATTCTCTTCTGGGGGGTGTGCCTCTTCTTTTATAGCCCTGGCGAATCAACGTGAGCCTTTGGATCAAACCGACCTTGACGGATGGTGGAGATCGTTCCTCAAAGGCGGTGGAATAAACCGAAGCGAACCGGGGGCGCAACCGGGGTTGCCCTGCACCGCCGGTCCAGGGGCCGCCGGCCGGCCGGGCCCCCCCGCCCCCCGGCTCGGTGTGGTACCTTCCCGTCTCTTCTGGAATGTTCCTGTGTTGCCGTGGCGTTCATTCTGGCATTCTATGTTGCAGTGTAGCTCAAAAGTGTGTCTTTTTCCGGCGTTTACCTGTAAAACCATTGATTCACCAAAACTCGTGGAATTCGTTAGTTAAAGCCCTACTCTAAGTAGATGGATTGGTTTTATATTATTTTGGAAGATTAGTTGACGGTTGGATTTGATCATTAAGGACCGTCAACAACACCCCCACACTTAGGCTTTTACTCGTCCTCGAGAAAAGATTGGATCAGATATAGCTTTAGGACGAAGAGATCAACATATGCTCATTCCTGATGATTCCTGCACTGTGAGATTCAAAAGTGTCTACCAATCAACTTTGAGAAGTTGAAAAGTAGAACAGTCAAACAGATTACCTTTACTTCGCTACTAGGAACATTGGAGATTTTTGTAAGATTTTTGAAATATGTAGCTTACCTGCTCCTCAATGTGGTACTCTCAAATTACTCATTTATGTGGTATTTGTGGATCTCACTTAGGCATGAATGAGTGATGCCCTTCCATGCAACCTATCTCTAATAGGCTTATTTGAAGTTTGAAGGTTTGGCAAGGAATAGTATACTTACCTTACACGTTACTGAGCCAGCGTAAGAGTCCCAAGGAGAGAAGTGTCATACTCTTAGATCAAGATGTGCATGTGTGTGGAATATATGGTGGCTATCCTGTTCTACTTACGCTCATACTCTTTGAAGGATATATCTCTCTTGCTTGAATTGGAGTGCTTGGAGACAATGGGCTATCTTGAATTTTTCTTTTCTTCTTTTTTTTTTTTTTTTTTTTCTTGAGAGTTAGGCGTCTTTGTGCCTTTTGTTCTTTTTAACATTTGGACCCTTGTCCATTTTTTTTCTTTTAACTCTCCTTTTCTTTTGTATAGCCTATGTCATCCTACACGAAAACTTTGTGCAAGACAGAGATTTCTGATAATGTTAGAGCATAGATAAACATGGTCCTACCAAAGATCTTTTTAGGTGCGTACTCTCAGTGTAAGAGCAGCACATTTTCTATGTGGATGGGAAAAGCTGTGCCTACCCCCAGTGTAGGGATAGTGCATATTTGGAGTGTAAGTGGATCTTGATCTTGAGAGCATGATAAGTCTCTACAACACGGGTCTCAAAAGCTGACAGAGCTCAGTGCAAGATAAGTAACTTATGTAGCAAGTTATGATCATGTATGGCTCTATAGGTATTTTAAAACCACGAGGAGAGTAGCTTAGCTATTGTTTTTGTGTTTTTAAAATAAATGCTCCAATAATCAGGCAGAGAAATTTAGGTTTTCATGTTTTACTATCTCATACTTGTCAACAACTTAAGAAGCATTGGGGTCCCTATAAAGAGTTCCCAACAGCTGCAAGTGTACAGGAGATGAATTTATGTGATTCTTGCCTTAAGTTATGACTAAGCCACTCATCCTTGAGGTGTAATCATGTTTCATTAAAGGACATTTAATTAAGCTCAGTATTTTAATAAATGAGAGTGCTTTGGAGTACGTACCTAGTTCCTGTAGATGTTCTTCTGTGTTCTTTACTGGTTGTCTCCCCCACACTTGTTTCCTGTTTCCTTTTATGCACAACAAGGTGGAGACAAAAACAAAACATATATCTAGAGAGAGATGATGACTCTAAAACTTGACTTTTTATCATAAATGAGGCACATTTATTACACAATGAATGAATGAAGGAATTAACTAATCGAACTAACAAACTAACTAATGAACTAATTAAGCAAACTAATGAACTGACTCTCATATGTGCCTATAAATCTCTATCTCTATTCCTTCTTTTCCAGCTCCTCAACCCTAGCCTTCAGCGCCTTATTCTTGAGACGCATCTCCTCCTGTTTCAGCTCTAGATTAGATATGCGTTGTACAGCCGTGGTCAGGGTGTTGAGCACTTCCGACAGCGTACGGCCCTGCAGATCTATCCTAGTCTCCAGCGTGGCTAGGTTAAGTCGTGGCTGACGAGGGACTGGTGCAGCTCTAGCTTTCTTCTTCGGCGGCTCCGGGTTGGCTCTTGGTGGTGGATGGAATTTGACCTTGCTTGGATCCACCCGTACACCATCCAGAGTCACTCGCTCCTTCTCTGTGGTGTACTTCGCTCCAGTCACCACCCCAAACTTGGTGGTGACACCCAACAGCCTCTCCCCCTCTCTTGCAGATAGTAACTTGGTGCCCTGGGGGAGAGAGATGCTAGGCTGACCGAGCGGGCGAGGCTTATCTCCGAGAAGCGACCGAGGGGCTAGAGGCGCAATGGTCGGCCTCCTGATGGCTTGAGCGAAGCGCGCCTCCTCCAGTGGAGCTCCTTGAGGTCGAGCTCGGACGACCTCCCTCGATGGCACCGGGACGATCGCCTTCGGTGGCACCACCGCCAGCTGCTTTGGCGGGATGATCGCTAGTGGGAGGACCTCCTCCGGCTCTTTGACGGTGTAGGGAAGGTTTGGGTTGGCCATTTGGTGGGAGATGGAGAGATTGGAGAGCTTCCTTGCTAGGGCTAAGAGAGGAGAGCTCTTGGGATGAGGGGAGAATGACCCCGGGGGCTTATTTATATAGTCCTGGTTCCTTGGGGTTGGGGTCATTCCATCCTAATCTATCCCGAGCATCTATCGCGATAAGGCGGCGGCGGATATGGATCACGGCCGAATATTCAGAACACTAACGGAACAAACTTCACAACGAGAGGCGGCGGACCGCGAGGAGGCACCTGGGGAGACCGACCGGTCTGTGGTGGGACCGGTTCTCGGTGCCCTTTCGCAGGGTGCATTCTCGGCCCATTTTCTCTCCAAATTTTCTTCCGTCGCGACCCGATTCGCGACGGGGTTTTATTTTTAATAAATTAGGGAAAAGTCAAGAAATAAATTTCATCCAATTCCTCAGGTGGTCTAGAAGGTTCTAGAAAAATTTTAAGACGCTGGCCATTTACCTTGAATAACGTACCTTCGTGGTTTTGAAGTGTCACTGCTCCATGTGATGACAAATTTTACCACCGTGAATGGCCCTTTCCATTTGCTTCGTAGCTTTCCATGTCCGAATAATTTCACCCTGGAGTTGAATAATAGCACCTTGTCTCCAGGATTGAAGCTTTTCTTCTTGATTCGCTTATCATGCCACCTTTTAGTTCTCTCTTTATAGATCTTCGAGTTATGATATGCTTTTTCTCGCCATTCATCTAGTTCTGAGAGTTGCATCTTTCTTTTTGTTCCAGCAGCCTCGAGATCCATATTCCATTTCTTGATTGTCCAATGAGCTTTGAACTCGAGCTCTATTGGCAAATGACAGGTCTTGCCGTAGACCAGCTGATAAGGTGACATGCCAAGAGGTGTCTTGTAGGCGCTTCGGTATGCCCATAGTGCGTCCGGTAGCTTCTCCTTTCCAAGCGGTTCCCATTTCATTAACTGTCTTCGTAGGATATTCTTGATTTGCTTATTGGAAGTCTCGGCTTGGCCACTTGTTTGAGGATGGTAAGGAGTAGCCACGTGATGTTGAATCCCTTGCTTCATTAAGTAGTTCACGAAAGTCTTTGTCAATGAAGTGAGTTCCTCCATCATTAATCACCATTCTTGGAACACCGAATCTTGGAAATATTGTCTCCTGAAACATCTTCTTGGAATTTGTAGAATTGACAGCTTTGCATGGCTGTGCTTCTACCTATTTTGAGACATAATCAACTGCCACTAGAATGTACTCATAGTTGCCCGACTTGAAAATGGTCCCATATAATCGATTCCCCGGACATCAAAGAGCTCGATCGAAAGATTGTTGGTGAGGGGCATAGCATCTCTTGAGTTGATATTGCCGTGCCTCGACATGCTCCACATCTTCGGACGAAATTCTTGGTGTCTTCATACATGGTTGGCCAAAAGAATCTACTTTGCCAGATCTTTACATGGGTTCGGAATGCGCCATAATGACCTCCATATGGTGATGAGTGATATTTTTCAATGATCTGTAGTCCTTCCTCAGTGGGCACACATCTTCGGAGTAGTCCATCAGCACATACTCGGAAGAGATAAGGATCATCCCATATATGTAGACGACTTTCATAAATAAGCTTTCTCCTGTCCGCTCCTGGTGGTACATATCCTGCAACCATAAAATTGACAATATTCGCGTACCAGGGATCCGACCTGGAGATGGCGTAGAGCGTGTCGTCTCGAAGAGAGTCATTGATTTGTAGTTCCTGCATATTCTTAAACTACATTCTAGACAAGTGATCGGCAACAGGGTTTTCTACTTCTCTTTTATCTTTTATTTCTAAGTCAAATTCTTAGAGTAGCAAAATCCATCTTATGAGTCGGGGTTTAGCATCTTTCTTAGTGAGTAGGTATTTAAGAGCAAAGATGATCAAGATAAACAATTACCTTTGCTCCTACTAAGTAAGATCTAAACTTGTCTATAGCAAAAACAACAGCCAGAAGCTCTTTTTCAGTAGTTGCATAATTAAGTTGAGGTCCTGTCAAAGTTTTGCTAGCATATGCGATTGCGTGATGTTTCTTTTCCTTAGTTTGTCCCAAAACTGCCCCCACAAAGATAATCACTTGCATCACACATTAATTCAAAAGGTAGCGACCAATCAGGGGGTTGAATGATTGGTGCTGAGATGAGCGCTTTCTTAAGGGTTTCAAAAGCTTTTAAACAAGCGTCATCAAATTCAAAGGGAGCATCCTTAGCTAGCAGGTTTGTTAGAGGTCTAGCAATGTATGAAAAGTTATGTATGAACCGTCTATAAAAGCCTGCATGACCTAGGAAGCTTCGAATTCCCTTCACATTAACGGGAGGAGGTAGTTGTTCAATTACTTCAATTTAGCTCTGTCTACCTCTATCCCTCTCTCAGACACCAAATGTCCAAGTACTATTCCTTCTCTCACCATGAAATGATATTTTTTTCAATTAAGAACTAGGTGCTTTTCTTCACATCTTTGCAAAACCTTATCTAAGTTTTCAAGGCATTTATCAAAAGTTTTTCCATGTACAGAAAAGTCATCCATGAAAACTTCCATTATCACTTCAATCATATCAGAAAATATAGACATCATGCATCTTTGAAATGAAGCTGGAGCATTACATAGTCCAAAAGACATTCTACGGCAAGCATAAGTTCCATATGGACATGTGAATGTGGTTTTGCTTTGGTCATCGGGGTGGATCGGTATTTGATGATATCCTGAATACCCATCAAGGAAACAAAAGAAAGAATGATTCGCCAATCTTTCCAACATCTCATCAATGAAGGGAAGTGGAAAATGATCTTTCTTTGTTGCCTTGTTTAGCTTTCGGTAATCAATACACATCCACCATCCCGTGACAGTTTTTTGTGGAATTAATTCGTTCTTGTCATTTCTAACAACTGTCATGCCTCCCTTTTTAGGCACGACTTGCACAGGGCTTACCCACTCACTGTGTGGCACAGGATATATGATCCCGGCATGTAACAGTTTCAAAACCTCTTTCTTAACAACCTCTCTCATCGCATTATTCAATCTACGTTGTGGTTCTCTAGAGGGTGTTATCTCAGGATCTGTAGGAATGCGATGGGTGCAAAGAACAGGGACTGATTCCTTTAAGATCTTGGAGTGAATAGCCAAAAAGCGTATTTATGCTTTTCTAAGACTGTGATCAATCGGAAGGTCTCCTCCTCGAGAGTTTGTCATTAATTATTACAGAGATTCTCGATCATTATTCGAGAAAGGCATATTTAAGTCCGTATGGCGGGGTTTGAGCTCTATGGGAGGCTTAGGTGGTTCCTCAGACTCATCTAGAGGGTCAGGTTCTAGCGTACTATCTCCTTCCTCTTCTAGTGGTTCCGGATCATCCTTGAGATCCGGTTCGAAAGATGATTCAAGGGTTGTCTATAAGACTTCTTCCATAGGATCAGGTTCAGGAAGTGACTCAATCTCACTGTTGAGAACACGAGTTATGGATATAGGCAGTTTAAAGTTCTTCCCAAGGCTAATGTTCAAATTCCCTTCTTGTCCTTCTTGCAAAAGTCTCTCTATAGGTTGTCCAATCAATACATCAAACTCTATAACATCAAAGACATAGAAGCTCAAATGAACTCTTATCTCTTTGACATAAATAGGTAAGACATAAAGAATTCCAAAACTTGGAATAAGATGGCCTAAAGGACTTTTCATAAACTTTGTTGTTGGGGTTAAGGGCATGTCTTTTAAAAGATCTTGAGCAAATGTTACAGACATGATGTTAACTCCCACAACAGGGTTGTATAATGCTTCGAAAGATCCCTTGTGGATTCGGCAAGGTATGGTGGTTGATGTAAAATCAACTCGGATGATATCGGAGGAAAGCTCGATTCATTCAACCAATCATTGCTTATAATCGACACAAGCTCTTTAGCATTTTGCTTAAGGAAAGCCACCTCGGAAGAATTTAAGAATCATTTACTAGGTGACGACTTTGTTGTCTTCTCGTGGTCTCCTAATGGCATAATAATTCGAGGTGTTTCCATAATCAAGAAATATATCATCCTCGATCTCGAGCATGAATTTTGGAAGTGGAATTTCTTCCTCCTCCCGTGGTTCAAGCTCGTTGATAGTTGCAGGTTGAAATGTGGTAGGTGTGGATTCCCCGATCAACTATCGGATCTTCTTCCTCTACTAGCTTCTTTAAAGATGCTTCATTTTCATGAATTTTTGTAAGGACATTTCTTGCAACATCGAGTGATATGCAAGAATGATCCTCCGTAAGCAAGGTTAAGGAATTTCATGGTTTTTCTATTTAGACCCTTATAGAAATGTTGAAGTAGGACGGGGTCCGGTATGGATAGACTAGGTCCGAATGAGTTAAGCGCTTAAAGCGTTCCTAGGCTTCAATTAAAGTCTCCTTCTTCTCTTGCCTAAAGGATAGGACTTCTAAGCGGAGATCCACTACCCTAGAAATAGGATAGAATTGAAGGCGAAATTCAGCACATAATGCTTCCCAATCACCTTTAACACTCTCAACGTGGAGATCATACCAATGTCTAGCTTCTCCAAATAAAGAGAAAGAAAAAAAGCTTCCATCGGATAGTCTCATCGGACATATCCTTAATGCGCAAACACGCACAGTTTGTTCGAATTCATTGAGGTGAGAATAAGGGCTAGCATTGTCTTCTCCCCGAGAAAGATTGGTTTCGACCATGTCTATTAAACATGGGCGTAGCTTATAGTCAGAGGCTAAGATTGGCTTTGCGGATGGCTCTGGCCCTAAGCGTAGGCTCATGAAGTTATATTTATAGATAGGCGTGGAATTAAGTTGATCCATTGAAGTACAGAAAAGGTAAAGAGAAATAGAAAAGGTAAAGAGTGATAGTCTACAAAGAAAAGATAAGATTATAATACAGGTTAAGATAAGTTCAGAGTGATCTCAGCGATGTCTTCCCCGGCAACGGCGCCAGAAATGATTGTTAGTATCTGCTAATGCATACTGAATAATTTCGCAAGCGCACGGATACGTTGTAGCACTTCACCGGATAAGTATACCCAGTTTTAATATCGAACCCAAAGGAAGATGTGTGAGGGTCTTCTAAACTACACTTAACCAACTGAGTAGCAAACAAGACTGTAGAGGTAGGAATATAGAGGGGACAACTAGGGTTTCTAGTTTAGGCTCAAGCAAATTATGATTAAAATGTTTCACTAGGGAGTTGGATAGGATAAGCACGCATTTAACTATACTTAACTACCAACTATTCTCTGCTAGGCCTCTTGACGGGATAGTGGAATAAGTAAGATTCAACGGAGCTATAAGTCACCTCCGCGAGCTACCACCAAATCCGGACAGTAGGGTATATCTACGAGCAACGGAGTCTAAGCACCACGCTTACACTATGATTACTACTTTAACCCAAGAGCTACAAGGATTAAAGTACTCGGAAAGAGTCGTAAACTAGCAAAAGCAGAATAAACAATGTTACTTACTTGAACACGTTTGACTCCAAAGTAGTCTCGGATACAAGCCGTAGAGGTAGCACCGACAGGCCGATACTCCTCCAAAACTTTCTCTTTAAACTCTATTTCTCTCCCTCTCAAGAACTAGCTTCTAGAGGTATAGAACTAGCTCTCTCTTGGAATGCTAACTCGAGAGGTCATCCATTCAAGGGACATCTCCGAGAATCCTAATTAGGTTTTCTAGCTAAAGCTCTTCTCTTCTTCTCTTCGATTCTCTTTTGGGGGGTGTGCCTCTCCTTTTATAGCCCTGGCGAATCAACGTGAGCCCTTGGATCAAACCGACCTTGACGGATGGTGGAGATCGTTCCTCAAAGGCGGTGGAATAAACCGAAGCGAACCGGGACACAACCGGGGTTGCCCTGCACCGGCCGGTCGAGGCCGGCCCGGCCGGTCCGGCCTGGCCGCCCCGCCCCCCCGCTCGGTGTGGTACCTTCCGTCTCTTCCGGAATGTTCCCGTGTTGCCGTGGCGTTCATTCGGCATTCTATGTTGCGGTGTAGCTCAAAAGTGTGTCTTTTTCCCGCGTTTACACCAAAAAACCATTGATTCACCAAAACTCGTGGAATTCGTTAGTTAAAGCCCTACTCTAGGTAGATGGATTGGTTTTATATCATTTTGGAAGATTAGTTGACGGTTGGATTTGATCATTAAGGACCGTCAACAATGACAATGACAATAAGAAGAAGAGTGTGGCTGCAATTGCTATACAAGAAGCATCTTCTTCTCCAACACTCATTACCGATCATGCTTCATCGACATCGCTCTTCATCAACACTTCTTCATCA